>JASVER010000011.1:4755944-4927294 GCA_030449065.1 Oceanodroma leucorhoa | reverse complement strand
TTTTTTTTTAATGGGTGCTGTGCCAGGGGAGAATTTTTGTCCTGTAGTTTGAAAACAAAGGGCCATGCTATGACTACAAAAGGGAATAAATTGAAAACAAATAGAAGGAGACTCAGAAGCACCACACTGTATATTCAGACTGTGGAATGTATAGCTAGAAGCATTCAGTCAATCAGAATGGACTTTTCAAAGGGCTTCTGTGTGAAAGGACACAATTGGTTAGATGTATATTATATCTGGCGGTCAGCCTCCTAGGGAGGATCATGTGCACACCGATGGGGTGATCCAGTAAGGCGCATCCTTTGATCTGAATGATTAGAAGCCACCCATGTGCCAGTATAAACTTATTTGATTGCACTAGCTCTTGTTATTTCCCTTTGCTCTGTGGCATACCCTAGTACAAAGCTAAACTGGAAGATTAATATTCACTTTTGTGTCTGTATCCTTTGTTGTTCCCTCTTAAGGAGAAAAATGTTRAGAAGCCCTTATTTATTTTTAATAGAAATCCTAATGTGCGCTGTAGCTTGCTGTAGTTCAAACCACTCTACATCCCTGACTGGTATGTGGCGGGTTGTACACCATTCTTTGCTTAACTACTTATAATAAAATTAGCTCGAGGCTGTGTCAAAGATTAACTTGCTCRCGGGATTCATGAGTTATGTAGCTGGATAGGGTGAAAAGCAGCTAGGTTTTTGGTGTTGGGTTTTTTTTTTTAGTGTCTCCAACATCTTATATATTAAAAGCTTCTAGCACCTGCTGTTGTTTAAAAGATCTTTTGATCTTAAATTCTAGGATCCTGGGGGCTTTAAGAACACAGGCTGACGAAGTGCCACTTACGGAACCTCAAGGGAAATTTACAAACACAAAAATTTGGCACAGGAGTCTAGTGCTCTGCTATGGCATCTATTTCTTTAATATTTTAACAAGCTTCAAAATATTTCCGTAAAAAGTTCTAAACATTCTTAAAAATCTTTTTATTTTTGTTCAGATGTCACATCCTGTGTGCAAGAGTAGTGTATAACATGCTTTTACTGAATTTTCAGTTCATCACGTCTTTTTCCTTTAAGTAAGTGGATGCAGAATGCTAAACTTCAGGAAGAATTATAGTCATGAAAAGGACCTTTCTGGATATACGTCCATCTACCTATACATGTTCTTTCAAAGATACAAATCTATGTTTGCTTTAGGGGGCTGTGTGTGTGTATATGTATATGTACATACACACTCAAACACATATTCCATATATACACTTACTTATTTTGTATGTAGGTGATGAGTGTATATGTATGTATTTTGGGTTGATGGTTGGACTTGATSATCTTGGAGGTCTTTTCCAACCTTAATGATTCTATGATTCKGTTTACATACATTTGCACACTCTGGTTTTGAAGAACTCACAGCATCTTCAGAAATTCAGATTTGTGTTTAACTGGGAGTAATATTTTGTCTCGTATTGAAAAGCTGAATTGGATTTGGTTTTAAGAGTTGAGCCTAAAGGATCTTTTTCAAATTACAGAGCAGAAATCGGACCAAAAGTGTTGTCTTCAGTAAAGACCAGTTGTTTTCTGGTTCCTAATTTATTGGTGGCTTCACACCACCCCCACATCCTCCAGTCTTTTTGTCCTGCTTAGTTCCATGAGGCTTTCAAGTGTCTGAAAAATAGCTTGGTGAGCTKTTGAAGTTTTCCCTCACTGATTTCTTTGCCTATATTATTTTGCCTGTGTTTTCTTGSATTTTGACCATTTCAGTCATTCAGTGCTGACAATGTAACTTTGCTCACATTCTATTTGTGTTGAAATGTGGGTGTTAGAGATGTTTGACTTACGTTGTTCCAGATGTATGAGCAGAATTTTCAGTATGCCATATGGGAACAGAGAAACATGAGACATGAAGGTTTATTAGCCTTTCAACAGAAAATGCAAGTTATTATTGAACACTTTGTCATCAAAACAACCTTAACTACAGCATTTTATTACAAGAAAGTCCAGTATAGAAGAAGTAATTCCAGGAAGTCATTTACATTTTATTTATATGATATGACAACCGTGACTTTTTACCTCTGTGAGCACTGGTGCAACATTCTTGTTTTAGCATTGGTTTTGGTCCAATTACCCCAGCAGAACAAAGGAAAACACAAAGCGGAACAAAAAAAGAACSCCATGCGTAGAGATTCTCACAAGTAACACTGAAAACCATGAAACTCATACCCATATGTGTGTACACACAGACCACTTACTTGTCACCCTGTAAGAAAGACAGCCAAAGAGGGAAAACAAGAAAAAGCAAATTGATTTAGTAGATAGAATACATTCATCGTTACTCCACAACAGTAGTTACTGCACAGTCACTAGCACTTCGTRTAGCCAAGCATTCAAGTTGCACATACTGAATTTACTCCAGTGTATCATGTATGTAATTGTAAAAATATAGCTTGACACATCTTACATCGATTTCCCAGTATTATGACGTTGTCAGGCTTTCTTTTACTGCTATCAACATTTTTTTTAACGCTAGCTGCATTGGAGAATTCTTAAGTCTGTCATGGATTTGCTCCAAAAAGAGAGACTTCTAATTTCATTGTAGTCAAGTGTTAAAGTTGAGACATTTATGCCAGTGCCTGACTTTGAAAATGGTGTCCCAGTACTTACTTTATCAAGCAGTAGGCTTTGCTAAGATTGCTGAAAGCAAAACTTAATATTAAGACTTTGTCCCCCAGTGGTAAAACACACTGTACCTGGATTTTGATGCCACATGTTCCTGTCATCATTTTATTATTTGATCCAGTTATTTCAGCAGAAGAAGAGATATGAAAAATACACTGAGGACTCCGTAAATGGGCCTTGCACCACAGCCAGATTATCTCTGGAAAGACGTATTTCATTTTGCTTTTGACTGTTTCATTAGTAAGTACAGAACTTGTCAAAAAAGGTCAGACCCTAAAGAAAATCTAAAGCCAGGTTTATATGTGGCCAATAGGAAATCCATAGTTAACATCAAAACAAAGGCAGAAACAGAAAAATCAGTAACCTTTGACAAGTAACTGATAGTCTAGAGAGAGGCTCTTAAAATATGTTGTTGCTCATTGTAGCACTGCAAATAAACATGAAAAACTTCCACATTAAGTGTCAAAATTGTTTTGGATAATTCAATCATGAAAGGTAATATCCTGGAAAGTTGTTCATGAAAATAGTAGGAAAATGGAGGATATCCTGTTTATAGCTGACAGATGTAATGCCTGCTTTTTGATTTTATTTATTTATTCTTTTCCTCCCCTCACTGGAACTCATGAGGAAATACAGTATATCCAGCAGCACAAATCCCAGTGAAAAATGTTGATGGTGACTGCATTCCAGTGCAGGCAAAGCATATTGTAAATAATGTTCTTCCTTTTTTTCCCCACCTCTTTATTAGCTTCTCCCCAGTGCTGACTCTATCAGTGAACTTTTATATCGGTGTCTATAAATTATCAGCATCCACTATTGATCTGATAGTGAGGACAAGAATGAATTATTTAAATCTCAGCTTTGATTTAAAAGTTTGTGCTGGATGTTTTTACTGCCAGAACTCCCTTACTGAGAAGCTGAATTCAGTAAAAACCAGTAAGACTAGAAACCCTATGCCTGGAGCCTTCCCTTTTCTCCCTCTTCCCCCATAGCTTTTCCTGCAAATATTTTCATAAAAGACAATTCAGTTTTAGTAGAAATTTTATGACTGATGTGGAAGTTTACCAGCTGTTTTGCAGGAGCAGGACTTCTGAATTGTGGATAAGACAAGCGTGCCATTACCTCCAGACAATTTTTAGGACAAGGGCTTAACTCTAACTTTCTCAGCCTAAAGACTCTTCCTGGGCAATGTTCAGATATTTCTGCTTTGTTTTGGATTAATTTTTTATATACTGTGGCTGTTGCTGTCCTTTGGTTTTGCTGCTTAATTCTTTGCTAATTGTTTGTCTTAGAAAGGACTTTCTCTAAGGGTCCTGAGGTCAGCCTCTGTAAACGACRTTGGTTTCTGGCCATGGCTCATTATATGAAGGCATTAGAGAGGTTGCCAGACCTTGTCTTTGACTTTGACACCTGAGCAGAAAACATGCATATAATGTCAAAAGAGTTACTTTTGACTTTGTGCGTGCATACAACCTCTCATTGTTATGCTTGAGAAGAAAACTCAGAACACTTCAATGGTTCAGACATATTATTTTGTCAAGTCCTTACTCTGTCTTGTTGACAGAATACATTTTCTCAAAAGCTGAAATCATTCTGTCAAGGAAACCTATTTTGTTCAATAATCCTGCTTGTTGACAAATGTTCAAAAGGGAAAAAAATCTTCAATTATTCTGGGAATGTTCTGCCTGGTATCTCCAGGTTTATTTATTTTGCCATGGGAAAGAATGGTTATTAGTTTGTAGGTGAACTATCCAGGTCTTGATGTAATGAAAGAAAAACATGTTTTCCTTATACTTACATGACTGTGCTTTACGGGAGGCTTTTTTCAAATTTTAGGTCACATTCCAAATGACTGATCAGCAGTGGAGGACGGGTAGCATGTGTCTCAAGTGAGTGGAGGAAGGATGAGCAGAAAACAGACATATCTGTCATTTATGTCAAGCAGCCATAGCAATGGAATGAAGACACATTTTCAAGTGGACTCATCTTAATAGTTGCATATGCAAATAGAATAATATGTCAATGATAAAAAATGTTTGCACTGGGCTATTTCTATTTGTCTTCCCCCTCTGTCCTCCAAATTAAATCAGTTCCAATTTAGGAAGGTGAATTCCTGGGTTTGGATCTGTTGTTTGTTTTTTTTTTTAACTGAAGGAGAGCTGAAAATATGCCAGATTTAGTCCGTTGAGTGATGGGAGCGGTGTGAGCACCTCAAGATTCAAATCCTAATTGTCATCGTCTCAGTGGTGGACCCTATGTAAGGATATATATGCAAGGCACCATGAAGAACATGTGTACCTTCAGTGCTTGTTTTTGTTTCTAGGTGGCATCAGTGACAAAATTGCACTAATTTTAGTGGGTTAGAAATAAGCTTTTGAGACGGAGACCTTTCACCAGTGACATTTCTCCAGTGACTCTTAATGGAATTTAAACTTTTGATTCATTTAAGATACTTTGGAAAAAACTGTTGGACATTGAAGGATGCCAGGGAAGAATTTTAAGCTGGTTTTGATGGTATTTTATGAGCTCTAGTTTAAGCTTTCTGTTTAAAATTTAGTCTCATGAGTGTTCTTACGTTTTAATAGTTAAGCCTTATGAGCTATCACTGCTTGTAATGATGTATCCTCTCCACTGCATATTTGCAAGTGATGGTGATGTCTGTGTACTTGCGTTCYATTCTTCATTTAGTTTCATCAATAAATCTTCACTCAGTCCCATAATCTAGTTCTACAAGAACTTACTCTTGATCTTTGGATATGTTTGGGTTTCTTTTGTTCTCTAGACTCGTACAAGTAAAATAAATACTGTGATTTGGTTTTGGATAATGATCCTAGTCCATTAATTGATACCCACAGTTTTTCATTCTTTAATAGTGCAGTCACTTTTTTAATGTGTTTTGGCTTATTCTGTTCTTCCCTACTGTATTGTCTGCCACATTCGTTTAGGCAGAATGGTGGGTATTTTTTTTCCTTTTTGTACATTTCATTCATTCTGTTGATTTACCAGTCCTTTGTAGTCTTACTGTCAACTGTCTTGATCTCTTTAATTCCTAATATACAGCATTTTTGTCATACATTAAAAAAAGATGTCATTCTATCTGATTTTCCATTCAAAGGAAATTCAGAATTTTTAAATAATAAGCAGTGTGTTACAACGGATGCTTCTTTGACACCTTTAGATCAAAGAGAAAAGCAACAGGGTTTTTAATAGATACTCTTAGATGTAAATCATATTGAAAGACTGAGCAAAAGTAGAACAGTCCCGACTTCTCCTTTCAGACAGGCAGCCTTGCTAGTTATTAGTTTCATCTCACATCACAGTACTAGTTTCACACCTGAACGTGTTCAGCAGAGTATCCGAACAACATCRTGAAGTTTCTACATCTCTGATGTTCTCACCTGCAGACAGAAAGTTTGAAGAATGTATTTTTATAGAACTCATCAGGTATGATACATTTTTGAATTCTTTGACTTCTCTGTGGAAGGTTCTGCCGTTCATGTTGGGGGCGTATTTGAGGATGGCCGTTTGGCCATGTGGCAGATGTGAAGTGTTTCTGTGGTGGGAGCTGCCCAGCGCTCTCAGTGGAAGAGCCCAGAGTCGGTCCGCRCAAGTATGACTGCTGCACTGGAAGTCAACAGGGGAAAACGTACGTTTTTAGCAGAAAATACTGGACCTAAGCAAAAAAATACCTATAGTACTGGCTGGGACAGATGGTTATTTATTTTAAAAAGTCTTCATTTTGCTAATGTCAGTGTTCTCTTACTTGCTAGTTAAGAGAGCTGGGGTAGGATTTTACCAAAAACAGGGTAATGAGTGCTACTGACTCACAATTACAGATAAGTCTCAGACAAGTCTCAGATAAGCTTCACTGCAATCAGCCACTAGATGCAATACATTTCCCTGGTGGAAGTATTGAATATACTACRTTATCTGGTGAAATAAACTTCATCTGGAGTTTTCTAGTACCAACAGGGGTTTGAGACATTTGTACTTTGACATCTCTTTTCCAATTATGCCCATTCTCAAAGCTGATAAATATCTGGTCTCAACTTTCAGTTACGATGTTCCTTTTAACTCAACACTTTTTAGTCTAATTTCTTCATGTTTCTCTGATGAGATGAGCTGCTGATTCTTTGTCCTCTCAAGGTGCTCATGGTAGAGAAAAAGGCTTTATTACCAGTGGCATTAATTCATGTTGTGTATCATTTAGAGGACCATCGTAAGTTGAAGCCTTCTATTTCTGGTTTATTCTCCAAAGTACTGAAAGATTAAAGCCAAATGAATAATTTAAAATAGTTGCTGTTCAGTTCGTTTAGCCGATTGAGTGTCTACAGAGAAACCAAGGCAACTTTTCAGTACTTGAACTCAAGATAAATACGAACACACCTGAATAATCATAGAATATCATAATAAATCATTCTAAAATATAATTATAAATCATCATAACGATTTATAAATRCTATCAATTTCCATTATTTTAAACACCTTTAGAAATCATCATCCTCTTTCACAAGGTTGCTAAAGTACAGAGTCATGCTTCTACTGTAGTGCTGTGGAACCTGTAAATGTGAACATTTCTCAGCTTAATGGTTATAAAGTTTCTGTAATCCTAATGCATTACGCTATATTAATTCTATATATTTCTGTCACTTCATTCTCCAGGAACTGACCATTAGTATTTTATCCTATTTTGCTGCTCAGTCTTATAAATTCATTTGATATTATATTGCTTCTTAGGAAAAATAATTTTTTSCTAACAGCTACTAAATCATAAGATCATCAGATTGAAAGAGATCTCCAGAGGTCCTCTAGTCCAACATCCTGCTCAGAGGATGGTCAGCTAACAATAACTGTTCAGAAATTTTAAATATCAGGATATGATTTAAGATTTGTGGTGGGTTTTTTTTGKTTTTTGGGTTTTTTTAATTAAGTGAACGCGCTGTGGAATACAATGCATTCACTAAAAGTACCAAATTCTTACTGCTTATTTGCCGGATGCATTATGAGATTTAGTTGCAGTACTATTTTCATACCGTTTTTTGCAGCATAGGAAACTAAACAATATGAATAAAAATACAAGATTGGGTCTTACATAGATTCTTTCCATAATAAATTCTTCAGATTTAATTCAGTCAGAAAAACATGCTCCTTTATTTTTTTTAAGCAACTGTTGGAAATGAAGAGCACAATCAAGTGTTTCTTTCAGTAAAACAGGATGAAAGATGCTTTTTCACCCCCTCTCCACTCATTGCTTATAAGTGCTGAGGTAATGTATCACCTTGTTCCGTAATACTTAACCTTTTGCTCTGCAGCATGTAATTTAATGCTCCTACTAGTTGTTTTGCAAAAACAGGTAGAATAGTTAACCAAGAGAGTATGTAATACAATTGGATTACTGCCRGTTGACTGGAATACTGCAATTGTTGTTATCTAAATAATATGCAGAAGTTGACAGATRATTGTCATTTACTCATACAGTTGCTCTAAAGGCAGCAGATGATCACGTCAATAATGGATTTTCCTGTAGAAATAAATAGGAAATAAAATCCTGTGAGATCTTATGCTGTCTTGAAGAAGGATTCTTTCTCAAATTCTTAGATGATATAAAATGATGAATCTTTATGGAGCTCAAAATTAGTACATAGTAGCTAAGAATCTGGTCTAGAAATTTCAAATTAGAATATTGGGAATGCAAAAGTACTAAGTAATGTTTTTACTGTCATACAACTAAGACACTGCTTTAATAATTATTGTAATATTTTATTTTTTCATGTGGTGACAACAAAAGCAGCAAGCAAATTGTGCTTATCTTTCTTGGGTGATGCTAAGCAGTTAGTTATAGCTTTAAAATGTGCACCTACAATTACAGTAATTAAGGTAAAGAGATCTTGAAGAAAAAATCTGAGTGTTTAAATCTAAAATCTCTCAAAACATTAGTCATAAAACTGCAAACTTGGAATGTCGATCTCTAGCTTTTGAAACACCTTTTTAGCTAAATAATTACCAGTGGGTCCCAGAGAAGGGGAATCCAGAGGACCATTAGATTTTGCTGAGAACCTGGAGCTCATGTCTCCCCCAAAGAATCACACCAGGCTGATACCTGCCTCTCTTCTAGAAATCTCGTAGTTAGAGAAAGAAGTATCAAGAAATGCAGATAAAGTACAAGTGGTTTCACCATGAGCACTGGGGATGAATAATGTGGTAGAGTGCTTTGTTATGTTTGAGGTTTACTTTGTGGAAAGACCAAGGGCATGATGCCTAGAATAGAACACTGTCCTGAGAGACTGCCTGTATCGACAGCAAGGGCAAAATACCACCTGTGGAGTCCCTAACACTGAACTACTCTTGCGAGCGTCCAAAGCAGCCAGATGATAACCTAGGCTTAACTTGAGATAATTCAGCAGATGTTTGTGAAGACAGAGGGAGTATTCTAGTAGTTAGCACTGTTTTTTTCTAGTAATTAGCACAATGGACAAGCACTGCCTTTTTTGTCCATTGACAAAGACAGGACCCTGGGCTGGATAGGACCTCTGCTTTGATCCAGTGCTGCAGCTGCGTTCTTAAGTTCTTACATTCTTCAGTGCAGTTTTTATGTTTTCATATTACGTGTTTTTGAACATCATGATGTATGATAGAAGAAGAATCCTGAAGATTATGGAAAGAAAATTAATAAACCTAAGGTATCACCATCCTGTATATATACCTGTAAGGCCCTTATCAGATAATAATTGTGAATGTAACTGCATTGGCTGATCAAGCAAACAGTAATACCATAAATAGTGGGAGGGTCTAACTGAACAGATAAATGTGAATTCCCGTACACAAGATTTTCTGAAATAGTGCTCCATCATGATTAGGAATTTAATGTATAGAAATTGATTTATTAAAAAATACAATGGAATATTGTGGAATTGTTACAGAGTTTTAGTTTATAATAGCAAATCTACCTCTATTTTCATCCTCTTTTGTCTCATCTGCTGTATGCGCAAGTGTTTTTCAGTGATTTAAGAACACAGGAAAAAAGCCAAGGTGAAAATAGTCCTATMGTGGTAGCAAATTAATTTTTCTTTTCACTGTTTTCTGCAGGAGAAATTTAAAAACGCCTACTGTTTATTATATGCCATGGCGATTTTGAAAAAGTTTCTAAAAAGAGCAATACAATATTCCAGTATGGTCTTCGTTATGCTGGTTCGAATGTGCTGTCAGAAAAAGCCATTGCACATTAAAAATAGATTTAATTTTTTTTTCAGGAATATGTTCTGTAAAATCTGCATTTTATTCTTTTGGTAATGCTTTTTTTGCTTTTTGCCCCTTGTATTTTGGATTAAAAGGACCCCGAAACATGTATAACATTTTCTTTCATGGTTTTTATCTTGTTTCAGTGGGTTTTTTTTAGTTCAGTGATACTGTTGCACCTTGAAAGCAGAGGTGGGAAGTATTTTTTCTTATACAGAAAAAAATAATGTCTAGTCACTTGTTTATGGATTTTTTGGGAATAATACAGGTCCTGTATCTTCTGAGATTTGTGAGTATTTTCTGAGTGCAGACCTATAAGCCCACAAAGCAGATTTGGTTTGTAGTATTATAAAAACAAATAATTCAGCAACTGTAATTGACTATAACATCATTAACAAAGACACAAAGCAGTTGTCTGTTCAAATCCTTTTTTAACTTGAAGGCATTTTCGACTCTGTATTTTTTTTTTTTGCATTCTATATGAGATATTAGAAACAAGATAAACCTTGTCAAATAAGATATTGGCTCAGACAATTAGTTAAACCATTTTTTTCTCTTCAGACATAAGACACTGCTTTATCTCACATCACAAAAATACATTAGAATTGCGTTAGAGGTTTAATTTAAGACTAGTAGAGCAAGAAAGTTTTCTACTAAGGATTGCATTCTTCTACCAAGCCACAGCAGTTCAGAGTGGAATATTAGCAAATTACTTTTTCTTGACCTTGCTGTGGGGTCTTGACTCTCCTCTTAGTTAGCTGTGAATTGTCACATTTTGTGTAACTGATGTCTTTATTGTTGTATTGCTGTAATTAAGTCTGTTGATATTTGATTGTGCCTGTTGATGTTTTGCTTTCTAGTTGGTTGTCGATCTGTGGTGTGTAGAGCTTGAAAAGATGTTAAAAAAAGATCTAAACAAATTAAGCCCCAAAACTTTGATAATGTAGTATTAAGATCAGTGAGGGGAAGTCTYGCACTTTTTAGCACAACCTCAGCTATSTTCAAACCTTAAAGCGGGAAGTGCGGCACCTCCCACTTCCTATTTGGAGGGAATATGGAGTGTACCAAGGATGCTTGTTCTCAGCTCCTCCCCCTGATCTCTGGTTTCTGTATCTCTGCTAGGACTCTGGTGCTCATGACAGCTCTGCATTATGTGCCACAGCTGTGTAATGATGTATTGCATCTGAGTTCTGGAATCAGCAAACCTTCATTGTCCCTTCCATCTCAGTAATATCGTTAAAGTGGCGGGTTAGCTCTGAGGAGGAAATCTGAAGATGGATGCCATTGCCACGAAAGGCAGGAAGGCCACAGATAGCTCAGTGCTTRAATTCTCATGCACACAATGGCTACGTGTTCACACCTGCAAATTCCTTTAGACTAGGTGCCTTTTACAGGTGATGTTTGAGTCATCAGGAAATCATGAAGAAAAGCTACAGGCTGATTCTGGTTTTTATCAACTCTTCAGTTGTTGAATTGAATTTGCAAAAATACAGTGAATGTTCATAACAAGAAAAAATTGCTACCTGGAATTGCCTGAGCCATCACACTGTAGAGCCTACATGTATTCTTTGCAAAAGGAGCTATAACACTTCAGGCCTCTTGTTGCTTCATCACATGTTATTCTTGAATTCTTTTATTCTGTTCCTCATTCTCTGTACCTGAGCTCCGCCATGAAGCTGTTAAAGAGCTAACAAAAGCTAAGCAGTTCACATGAGCAAGGGAGTTTGAGTTTTATAGATAACTTAGCCAAGGGACTCAGTGTTGTCTTTCTCTTAGCCAGATTCAATTCAATCATGCAAAATGCATGACTGCATTTCCTTATCTTCTCCATAACTAATTAATGTTCATTACAATAGTTCTGAGGTAAATCACATGTTTAAAATATTACACCAGAGTCATAAATTTGAGTTTCAGACAAAACATTTCTGGATTCAGGCTAAGAGCAAGGTATGTGCACAATACTCCCAGAAAACTGATAGACTGCAACATCATACCACCCAGGATACATCACCAGGACCTACTCTGCCACTTTGAAAAGTTGTAAACCTCAGTTGAACAGTTCCTAGGTTAACTTAAAGGTATATTTCACTTCATGCATCATTTTTTCATGCCCCGATTCTAAATGTTCACCTCAACTATTTTATAGTATTTCTTCCAATATAGGGAAAATGCATGTCATTTACCATCATTCAAGTTCTGAATTTGTGGGGGGTAAAAAAAAAACAAAAACCAAACAAAAAAAAAAATTAGAAAAAGGTGGTACAAACTCATTTGAGGGGGAGGCTGACCTGTGTCTTAAGAACCTGTTTTCCAAATTACCCAATATTTTGGCCACCACCTGGAAACGTAATTATTTTAAAGCATTTGAGTCAGCAGGTGGAGAGTTTAGAATAGCCCTATATTAAATAGTAAGCAGTTTTCAACCATAACTATAGTGAACTGCTATTCAGCTGTAATATATGGAAAATAAGTAAAACAATTCACTTGTGTAATACCTGCATTGCATTTTAAAGTTTAACATCTCAGCAGTTTTTATGAGAAGAAAAGTATTAATATGACAAATCATATACCCTATGATAATTAGAAGATGTGCTTAACTCCAGCATTATATCAACTTTCTTCTTCAGAAGCCTCCTACTCCAAACTTTTGTATGGGGTGAAAAAAATCAAGGTCTGTTCAGATGTCAGTGACAGAAGACCCAATGAATCTTGCTGAGAAGATCTTCACAAAAGCAGATGGCAGTCATCAGATACAATCTTGGTGGAAATAGTTCCTCTTACGTTACAGTGAAAAATAATCCTATAATACAGCCACTGTGAGAAGGAAGTTCTGAAAGTTTCAGAGCACCATCACTCACAATTAGAAGTGCACTTGGTAAGAGAAAGACCCTGCTTTTAMCTTTTTTTTTTTTTTTTTTTTTTKTTACTGTTGCATCTACTTGTAGCATATCGTGATTTTTTTTTTTTTTAATTTTTTTTTTTAATCAGGGCCTTCATCAGTCTGGGTCTGGGTCATTTTATTTCTTTCTTCTATTGTCCATTTGCTTGGAGCATAAGCTCTTAGCAGCTGCAGTCATGTTGATTACTGCCTGCAGTGGTCATGGTTTTAATTGCAATGTGTAGAAGATGTGATAAAAATAATTGATTAAAAGTATAATACATTCATAAAAAGATTTATTAGCGCCAGATTTTGCTGTACTTTCTGTACATGGTAGTCCAATTGACTGCCAGGTATGCTTTTGACTAATCATTACTGAGCATGGTATTTTCTCTTCCCCTTCTCCTCCTCAAGACTTAAAACTGAAGATTGCAAATCGCAAAACATTGCTGGAAAAGTTCACCTGAAATAAGACAGATTTTGGTCRAGAAAATAGGACTCATCAGTAGATTCTCAGAATTACACTGTCAGAGTTAATAGAGAATTAGATTTCTATTGCAGGACTTTATACAATGATAACAAAAAARTATTTCACCAGGAAAATTCTGAAGGTGTAGATGTATGTTGTAGATGACCATGTATGTTGTCGATGACCATAAGCGATACTGAACTTAATTACTGAAGCAGACTATCCAGCCCTGTGGCTCTACCTAGGAATTTAGTTTCTTGTAAACTCCCAGAGATTAAAATTTAAAGTATGTAAAACAATCTATGAATTTATTATTCAAAAAGCTTCCTCAGCAATTTTATCCCCTCAGTCTAACTATAGATGCTGTAAAAAATAAATAAATTAGACATATTTATTTTGTRCACTTTGATGATTTCCAGAGAAAGTTGTACAAAGCAAGACATGTTCAAAATAATTTAATGATATCTCATTTCCCTGATGCTTAGCYGCTACAGATGTCATTCCAATGCATGTGGAAGACAGGTTTCTTGACAGGTGTGCTTTTTTCTCTCACATAGCAAGAAAATGCATATTAGCAAATTCGGCAATCTTTGCATGAAGCATCAGACACCATTTGGGGGTTTCTGAGGATGATAAACTTTTTTTGGTCTAACATCTGGATCTTGTTATTTCAATAGCTTTTCCTCAGTGGTGGAAACATTGTCTAATGTGCACCTTCTGTCATGCTGATTGGTTTAAATGTTTATTTGAGAGAAGAAAGGAAAACCTTTTTAGCGCTATATTTCTACAGCGTGAATCTGTTACAGTATTGCATAGATAGGAAACGTAAGTGGTTTTAAAATCTGGGGAGCAGATGGTTCTCAAAACCTTTAGGCAATATGCTTTTCCACCAATTTTAGGCCAAGTGCAAGTATTTATGCYTGGTATTGTAAAAAGAACTCAATTTAAAACAAAATAGCCAAATGACAATAAAGTATTTCGCAAATCCATTTTTTATCATGTGACTACTTCACAGTTTTCAGTTTTGCTGAAAGGTTATTCCTTTGTCTTTTTAGCTAGCTTTAGATTTAGTTCTTTGAATCCAAAGCTCTMTTCTGACAATTAGGATGGATTCCCTTTGAATTTTCTGTCTGTTGTATCCTACGTTTTCTTTTTTTTCYAAGGAATTTTTTATTTCCTGCTACTGTACGGTTGGTTGAAGATATGATTTTGTATATGATCAGTCATTACTTGTGATGTAAATACTACAATGAGAAAATTGGCTTCATTTTTGATTGCCAGTATTGTAGCAAATGTAAATTATGCTTGGAATTACTAGAGGAAGAGCTAGATGAATGGTTGAACGGATACTTCAGAAAGGCCAACAGGTCTAAATGCCAAGTAACAACATGTTCACGAGTCACTAAAATTTTTAAAAGCAACTTTTGAGAAGATGGTAATTTCAAATAGACTTTCTGAAGGAAATAAACCAATGAATGAGATCTTGMTGAAATTAGGTTATAGTCCTGTTGTTTTTATTGATTGATTTAACACTTTTGGAAGCCAAAGTACTTAACAGAATTACGAGCTCCATCTCTGGCTTCCATTTAACTTCTGTCACCATTGCAGCGTTGGCACTGTAGGACTGGCATACAAAGCCATAACTTCACAGTGGAGCTACAGACATTTATAGTAGGAGAATGAATCAAATGAAAATGCTTTCATCGTTTAAAGCAGAAGGGATGTTTAGGGTGAGGGTGGTAGGTTCATTAGTATTTATTTGTTTAATATGAATTGGAAAGACACCAAAGAGTAAATCAGGCTGACAGCAGTATCTCCCTCACCTCACAGACAAGCAATACAGCTTTTGCAAAGGTGGAGGAATGTTATTACATGTTGTTTAGTCAGAAAAATTGAAATACGTTTTGCTCCAATGGCATTTTAAATAAATGGAATAGCTAGGACATAGCATTTACAGAGCTGAAAATGATGCTGTGACCTTCCTCACTTAAGATACTGTAGGWATGTCAGTTCATCTTATACTTACAGAGAAGCTAATCCTGTGTTGAATCACAGTCTTTTTTAAAGATACTACTATTTTTTTAAATCTGTAAATGTGATTTTCATAACTGGCCAAAATCTTGTGATATGTAAGATGACAGCAAGCATTTTAGTTTAGATTTCAACACAGTATTCAAGCACATGTTTAATGCTACACTTGTGAAATTAATAGGACTACTTATATCTAACATTTTAAATATTATTACAAGGTACTGAACTGAGCTGTTTCAGAGAATATCTAAACCAAATTGTTAATAAATACTATATCCAGCAGAGATGTATGTAGATTTACTATTTAGAAGGGCTTTCCAAATTGGAATATAATTTAATCTGTAGTAGCTACAGTAATGGTTATTTCCTAGTCGTCTAATCTTTAAACATCTGCTAGTAAAAGACATTTGGTAGTTAAATATTAATAGTAGCATATAAAAAATGGAGAGGATAAGGCAGTATAATATGTGAAAGTGACATGGAAGAACAGCATGTAATTAAGTCTAAGAATGTTATGATCAGACTAATGCTGCCCGAAATATTCTAACTATATCACTTTAGTTTTTAATAATTTATTTTTCATTTAGATAAAATAAAAATCGGATCACAATAAGAAATTGTGTTTGCAAATGAGTGTTTGTATTGCTGATATTTTATAAGTAGTGTCAAAAATGATAGGTGATATTTTGATGAAAAATGTAAACATGAAAAGATTACTTTAGCACTAAAAATAAATTTAGAAAGTATTACATTTGTAATAGCAGCTTACATTTAATTTTGTAAACTGAAACAAAAGAAATATATAAGAAAACATTTTCAAGTAAGTTACAATACAGACAAAAATTATTTTTTATTAAAGGAAAAACAATTATTCTAAGTTACTTTTCCAAATATTTGTTTATGTAAGATGCCAAGACTGATGGCCATGAGCATCTAGGTAATAGATTATGCAGCCAGAAGGGAATATTGTTGTTATCTAGTCTGACTTCATGAATTCATTTTTGTTTGTATTGGTGCAGATCTTGTAGAAAAAAAGAAACCACCTCATCCTTAAGATGATTAGTGTTGAAAAATCTTCTATTTGCCCCTATGCTGGCACTGTTACAAAATTGAACCTTATTTCTGACTGTTTCTAATTTATCTTSCAGCCATTTAATCTCATATTTCTGTCTGGTAGACTGAGCCAATTGCCAAATTTTTCATCTACAGAGCAATAGCTGRTCTCAAAGGCTTGACCTTAAGCTTTTTGATAAATAAAGCATAATGAGCTGCTACATTCTCCCGTGTATATTGYCCTGGCATTTACCAATTCTCATGGAATATATCCGAACCTTCTTGTGTTTAAGGTTTTTTTTAATGGTTGGTCAAAAGTTGGATACCACATTCTGAATRTCTTGGCTTACTTGAGTTTTTTTCTGTTTATTTGTCAGTATTACACCTTTTGGATTCTGCTGAAATCTCACATCCTGGCTGATTATCCACTGGAATTTCAATAACTTTTTTGAGAACCATTGCTTTGCAGGATAATAGCTATTGTTGTATAATCATAATAGTTTTGATACTAAAGGTATGACTATATTTGGTGTATCAAAGTAAACGTTACATAATTGTATGCACCTTACCAAGCTATCCAGATTGCTTTGGTTTCAGGGACTATCCAGTTTATAGTTCAGTGCTTTTTGATTCTTGTGGATCTGACACATTTACCAGAGAGCAGATTAGGTGTTTTTTTTCCAATTAACCAAATAAAAGTGAAACAATGTAAGGCCAAGAATTTGTCCTCTTGGGCTCTTGCTAGAAGGACATATTGATGAGAATTCTACTATAGTTAAAGACCCTTCAATTAATTACTTTTATTCGATTTAGCTTGTGCCTTCTTTAYGTTGTATTATTCTTTTTAGTTGCGTGAAGTATGCAGGATTAATTGTATTTCCCTAAATTTAATAATCCACTGGGTTGCATATCAGCTATTCYGTAATTTTGTTTGGGATTAGATCTTACTAGACATGGATCTGCCATGCATGATGTCTCCCTAAAAATCTATCTTGTACCAACAGATCTACTGTAGTCTGGCAGAACGTGCGTGAAACTCTTATCCAAGGGTAGGATTTTATGTACCTGTAGCTACGCATTTTAACAACCTCAGTTTAGCATCTTTCTGTGTCGAAGTTAATTGGAACTGGCAGACAATCATCACAGGTGAGAGACAGTCATGGAGAAACACCTTTAGTCAGGAAAGAACTAGTTTGTATTTTGTATTTTGTGTATGCCACAATGCATAATGCAATTCCTGGTGGACTGAATGATAACTGTGTCTTCAGTTTGCTTTTTAACTGGTGCTCTTTCATTCATTCAATTTGATTAGGCCGTTTTTGGATCTTATTTTGGATTTGATATAATCAGATATCATCTATTAACTTTTTAGAATTATACCTTGCTATCTTACTTCTACCAGATCGTTTCAGGTGTACAACTTAAAGTAAAATTAGAATAACTCAGTAAGATTAAATTCTTAGTGATTTTTAATGACCTTTCAGAGGATTTGTATGTTTCTGACCATTTCTTTTCTTTTCTTGAGACTTGCTTAGAAYATATTCAGAAAATTTCTTCTATTTTGACTAAACAACTACTAGACTATTTGCAGTTCACTTTCTGTACATCACTAAAGTGTTTACTTTGATCAGAATCACTCAGCAGTTTGGGTTTTAATAATCTGAATGTKTCTTTCACTGTTCTGCTGTATTTATTGTGCTTAAGTCTTATGAGAGTTGATAGCTTTTCCAATGGGTCCTTAATTCTTGGACTTAGACATATTCTTTCCTCATTCTTTGATCKCTTCTCTGTATTGAACTTTGTTCTGAGCTGAATTCCCATGATGTGCTGCTGATTTTGTTGCTGCTGTTGTTGAACCAAATGATACCCTGAGARGGTCAAAGGATCGCCACAGTTCATTATCAAAGGCCAAAGAACCCACTTCATACAGGACGATAAGGCAAATAAATTATAGCTCTTACAAGGCACTGTGGGTGCTTGTCAAGAGAGGTTAATGCTAAATTGAATTGTAATGAAGTGTTTTGATTTGGGAATGGTTAAACTTTTTATTTTGATTTAAAAAGTGAAAGTAGTATTACAGAAGTTATGAATGGCCCTTTCTTTATCTATTCAGAGCAATGTAYTTTGGAATTTGCTTTTAAATAGCAATATTGAAAATACCTCAGTATAACATCTTGATCATCCCATTTCACTTGAAAACAACTTACAGTTTTAAAAAGAATTAAATTGAGATACTCTTTTTACTCATTAGGTTCTCACTCAATTAGCTTATTTGTACAATATGCTATGTGGAATAACACATTTGTATGTATTAGTGAAACATAGATGGCGATTCTAGCTCTTAAGTGGCATAATTTTAATTATATCCGACACAGGGCCCCTTTGATGCTTTTCCATTGATTTATTTTTTTGAAGTTGAATCCAGATTATATACTGCAAATGTATTCCAGAAGAAAGTCATACTGCTTATCTTTGCATTGGAGCTCACAGAGGACACCAAAGTTGTGATATCTTGTTTAAAACAGTATTCRTACAACCTTGAAGATGGTTGAAAAACAAAAYAAAAAAATAAATTACAYGGAACGACTAGACATTTGAATATTGGACTATAATTGAGCCAGGGCTTGGAGAGCACCACAGAGGAACTAAGTATTTTGTTAMTAACAGCAGAACCTCATAGTTGAACTGCTACTTTACTGTTCTTGTGAATCACTGATACTGTTGTGTATTTTTCTTATACATATGAAGTAGGAATATCCTATCAACAGAGGGATAGAAAGAAAATTGAAATACATAGAGATAGGCTGGTTTATTAAAAAAAAAAGTTTAAAGAAGTAACTTTTAAATTTTTTTCTTAAAAGCAATTTATGGACACACAAGTTATACTGTTTAGTAGCTTTCATTTCATTAATATAATCATGTAACTGAGAATAATTACAAGAAATATGACAGAAGGAATAAAGGAAGTTAAGTAAGAACTTTTAAAAATGTTAAAAAATAGTGATAACTGGTCTGTAACTGTTCTGTAACTTTTTATTGTATCTAATTATTGTACATAAAACAAGTAGAATTTTAAACAGAGTATTGAAAGTTCATTTTTTAAGTGCTATGACATTGTCTTTAAAAACTTCTGCAGTGCAAATTGTCACATTTCTGAAGATTCACATGTAGGTCCTCATAACAGAGAGTCCAGACCCACCTTCTATACCCAGGTAGGGTATATTGGAACAAAGAGCTGCAGGTAGATCTACATTCTGCTCACCTCATGCTCTGGGTTAATCCCATCCAGAAACTGTACAGCTGTGTTAATAYGACTCTGTGCTTGAGCTTATGTGCCCTGATGAGAGATGTAAAATAACCATAATCATTCCTATGGCCAGGTGCTGGCTGATTTCAGATGTTGATATTCAGGATAAGTCTATCATTAGTATGACTAATTTTTATCATAGTGCCTCTACTACCTATTTGCTGTGGTTTTTCTTTGTAGGGTTCCTTAATTATACTAAGGTGCTGTAGGCCCATGTATATACTATGTTAGTAGTCAGTAAAYGAACTGAAACACTGTCCAAGTAAAATCTTTATGGTCCTGACCCCTTGCCTCCTATTTGGTTCTCATATTAGACTTTTGCTTTACCAGAAGAGCCACTAGGTTACTTTCTATGGAGTTTACTTGACTTCTTGAACTGACCTGAGTGGCAAAGTAATGTTTTAATATTTAATAGTTGGAAGAGTTGCACAACTGGGAAAAAAATAAAATATGTATTTAATGATTTGAAACTGCTCTGAAGCTTCCTGCGAAGTATATTTATGGTTGGTTGCTATAATAGAATTTTAAATCTACTAGGAATTAAGACCACTGTTCTGGATAGTAGACAGTTTCCARTGGGAAACAAAAAAACCTTGCATAGCTTTCTCACTCACTGCAGCTGGTTTGAAGTTAAATGTTAAAGATTTTACTTTCCATTGAAATGGAAATCTATTGCTTTCTTCAGCTAGCGTTTAACAAATATGCAAAGTATGATGATGATTATCAGACTGAGTAGTATTCCACAATCACAAATGGTTCCCCAAAACAGTTGGTATTTCTGTTAAGTTAGTAGTCAAGAGATTATTAAATTATTAAATTGCGACTGTTAGACTTTAGAGCAAATGTGCCATAGCAATGGGAGGCAGCAGCTTTGGCCTTTCTTGACACCGCTTGTTCCACAGGCAAGCTGCAACCTCGGGGAGWTAAACCTCTCCCAGCCAAGAGGGACAGCATCATAACCACATCCTGGGTCATGAAAAGCTACCAGCTTTTTCCCTCTTATACAAAAATATCTTACKGGAATTAAGGTTGAGCTGATAATTGTGCTGCTAATACATGAGACAGCACATAATTCCTCTCCTCTCTGAAAGCTCCTTGATGATGCCAGGTGGTTGCAAAATGGAAGTTTTGCAGTTGTGTTCTTTACATAAGCACAACTGAAACACAGGGAAAAAAATTTGTCATTTTCACCTGAAAAYTATCTGACCACCACTGCAACTCATCTCCTTATAAATACCTTGCATTTATTAAGTGATGTTGCATTGCACACAAAACACTGGAAATATTTCTTCTTTTCTTTTTAATACTGCACAAGCAATAATATCTATGTGCAAATATGTTGTTTTGGGGGGAACTAATGTTTTTGTGAGTATACTGATCAGAATGTTTTCCTTTCACTGTTTTCTAAAGCCTGACAATGATCTCTTTTTTTAAGACTATCTTCCATGAGTTCTTCCATATTCGCATTCTACCCAAATGGAATATGAATATAATATAGAATTATATGAGAAAACTGGTGTGTGATATGTCTCATAATTTACAAGGGCTCTGCATTGAGACAGGGCATTCGGGGAAGCTCTCCCATATCTGGCTAAAAGCCAGAAAATGTGTTGGGCAGGCAGGGACTTCCTAGTGCAGAAGCTTTTAACATTGACAGTGACAAATCCTGTCCCAAGAGGCAACTTTCCTCCAGTTTGGCTTCAAGTGACCACAAAGGGCAATTCCAGACTGCTAAAATGGCGTGAAATCACTGTGAGTCAGTTTTGTTTTCTTTTCTAGTGATTGCATTGATTCTGATAATGGTTTTAAAATACTGAAATTATTTTCATAAGCCAGAGTTACACTGCTGTTACTATATATTAAAGCATTGATTTTCATTGCTTACTGTATAAACTTCCTCATATAGTATGCAAAAAAGATCAACAAAGAGAAATAATGATTTTAGACTTKCACAACCGTTTGAACAAATCTAAGCAGTTCCACTGACACTAGCATTTAACATCAGTCTTTTCCAACTGCATTTCACTTGTAAATATTTTCCCATTGGAAGCACCATATGATTCTCTAGGAAAAATACCAGTCTCCTGAGGTTTTGCTCATTTAAATTCAGAATCAGATGGCATCAGGCAGAAAATAAGTCATCCCCTTATCCTATTCTTCTGACATTTCAGAAAAGGAACTTCCTTCTAGGGTGTAGCCCTGTATGAACTTCAATAAGAAGCACAGCCTAAGGTAACATTGACTTTTCACATTACATAAAGCAGAAATTTGCTTGTGGAAGATGATATTGCTGTTGAAGGCTCGTATTTAAAATGCTAGTGTTTTAAAGGTTTCACAACCTTAAAAGAAGGCTGTAAATAAGCTTTCCAATCCCCATCCCTAGAAAACTCTGGGTCAGGATTTAACCAGGTTTGGACGTGACTTTTAACTTACAGATTGGATGAAATTAAAACATCTGAAAATCAAAACTTCATAATTAATAATAAGAAATATTTCTCAAACTTTGTAATGCTAATCAGTTAACTGACTACAAAATGGCAAAGGAGGTCCCTGGAGAGATGCCCAGMTATACTAGAATGCCCTGTGGAGGTCTTTGTCTCCTGTTGACAGTAGGTAGTATAGGGAGAAAGGTAGTACAAAGGCCCCAGTAGGTCCACCACTTCCGAAAGCATTGTCCATATTATTCTGTTCAAAATGTCCGTGCAGATTTTTCATGATGGGCTTTTAGTTGGTATAGCTTTCTCCGTATTACCTGATTTCTTTGCAGTACCAAAAGTATGGTCACAGGCAAATAACTGTCATAAATAACTGTAGAATGGAAGGTTGAAAACAAGAAAGCTCAAAAATGTGTTGAGGGTAGTTGGAAGAATGAAAAATTGGCAAAATATTTTTTCAATAAGGAAACAAAGGGGAGAGATACATTATACACTACTAGAGAGAAAAATAGTCAGTGGTTTGTTTGCTATCCTACACATTCACTGCAATAAGTTTTCTACTATGTCATCTATTGTCATCATAGATATCCTGCAAGTGATGGATATATGGCAGTGATATTGATGGTGTTTGGTCTTTGAGTGACCTCAAAGAGAGGAATTATTTTATCATAGAGTTCTAGCAAGCAGCCTCGTGTCAGAATGCAGGCAATTCTCTGCATATACATAACAGTTTCCTAATTTAAAACCAAAACCAAACCCTTCTCAAAATAAGCAATTACAATATGGTTTTAAAATACTACAAGCATGAAATCAACAATTCAGCAACTTAGCAATTTAAAATGGCATAAAGCACAGATTTAAAATATTGAGTAACAGCTTACTAGGGATGCTAAAAGTGTTTGTATTACAATAGCAAGGAATGGCATCAACTGGGATACAAACCCTACCAGAGACTGTGTAAACAAAAAGTGGAAGGCAGATGTTGAAGAGTCTTTGCATTAAGTGGAAAAACACATCAGTGAACAACCTGTTTTCAACTGCAGAGTCTTCTGTATGATTTATATTTCTTAATCCCTGTGGTGGTTTAAGCCCAGCCGGCAACTAAGCMSCACMCAGCCRCTYGCTCACTCTCCCCCATGTGGGACGGGGGAGAGAATCGGAAGGGTAAAAGTGAGAAAACCCGTGGGTTGRGATAAAGACAGTTTAATAGGKAAAGCAAAAGCCGCGCACRCAAGCAAAGCAAARCMAGGAATTCMTTCMCTGMTTCCCATGGGCAGGCAGGTGTTCAGCCATCYCCAGGACAGCAGGGCTCCATCACGCGTAACGGTGACTTGGGAAGACAAAYGCCATCACCCCGAACGTCTCCCCCTCCCTTCTTYTTCCCCCAGCCTTATATGCTGAGCATGACGTCATATGGTATGGAATACCCCATTGGCCAGCTGGCCTAGCTGTCCYGRCTATGCTCCCTCCCAGCCTCTTGTGCACCTGGCAGAGCCTGGCAAGCTGAAAAGTCCTTGAGTAGTAGATTGCCTAGCAACAACTAAAAATATTAGTGTGTTATCAATATTMTTCTTATACTAAATCCAAAACATAGCACTATACCAACTACTAGAAAGAAAATTAATTCTATCCCAGCCAAAACCAGGACAATCCCTTATACACGTAAGTTCTCAATGTGTAAAATGAGGATGATAATAATTCTATTATAAATCCTACTCCAGCAGTATTCCCAGCAAATAATTGTTCATGTCAATCATTTCCGTGATAATCACAGGGGATATTAGGGATATTTTTTTCTTTCATCTAGAAAAAAAGATCAAGAAAGTGAATACCTCCAGATGAAGCTGTAAGATTCTTGTACTGTTGCCATATTTAAAAGCTAGAGAACTGCATATCTTGAGAGCTTTGAAGGCTATATGTGAGATTTTGCTTAATTCAGTATAGGTATTGGAAGAGCTCTCATACCKAATTTTGTCATAATTTGTTTTATTTGATTATGGTAATTCAAAATTTATGTATAATTACAGTGTAACATTTTAACTTTCTCAATTTTAATAATATTCAGATTTGACATTCCATTTCAAACATATATTTATAATAGATGTTATAATTTATTTATCATGGTAATTTTGGGGAAAGAATTGGTAAAAAAGACCAGGCTTCTAGATTAGGGTCCCTAAAGTCTACATTTTGGTTCTGTATTTGAAACACAGTGACACCTTTATGAGAACAAGTACATACATGTCAGAAATGTCACATCTTAGTTTCCRTACTGTAATCCTAAACTTTAGTGATACCTAACTAGTAATGATCTCCAAATTAATTTCCTGTGCAGGTTAGTATAATTTCCTTATGCACCTAAGGCATTATTTGCTAAAAATATTGCGAATGTTTATTTCTTGTTTGAGGTCATACATTTTTTTTTTCTTGTCTACTGAGAGCTGCTGAGTACTGTTGCAAATCAGATAGATGATGTGTCTTTAAATAAACAAACGTAAATCATGCACTAAAATATTAAGTGCAAGAGAAACATGTATTTGGTGTTATTTCTGAAGATGCTGCATTCTGTTTATATGTATTATGCAGAGAACTTTGACACTAGACTTTGATCTATGTTGAGTAGAGCATATACATAGGACGCTGAATGGTTGCAAATGTTGCTCTGAGACATTCTCATACAAAATATATCCCGTGTCTACCTTGGCTGTAAGGCAAAATACATGTACAGGTTGAACAGCTTACTTCAGCTCTGCTGTTGCCTGTTCTTCATCCAGAGGTTTTCATTTGCCTTCCTTGTTCTGTTGTTTACTCACTGAAAGCAGCAGCGATAGATAAGTGTTATTTAAGAAAAAGCGTACTCTACAAGTCCGCAAGCGGTGGCCCTCTGTAGGTTGTCCTAGCTTAGCTCAGATTTTTGTTAGGATGTATGGCCCAGTCTTTGTGTTACGCAGTTTGAAGGACACATTCAAGGTCTACAACATTACCCAGGCAGAACACATACTTCTACAGGCCACATTTAGAAAYGTATAACCTTCAGCTGTTGCATAGTTAGTTGCCTTCTGTAGTTACCTTCAGTTTCACTATTAAGGCCTTTACTTGCCTGTAAGACTGCCACAAGAGTTTGAGTATCAACACAGTTAAAAAGCTAGGACCCTSTCTCGTGGGGATCTATAGTCTGGATGATCTTCTATCACTTTTCTTAATCTGATGCCTGTTCCTGAAGCAAATGAAGCAGAATAAACTTCAGATAAAAGACGCCTCTCAGTCYCATTATGAAATAGGTGACAGATAAAATGACGTGAGAGGCTGCACCGGTTCGGTTCTTTCCTCTGCCTGAGAGAGACAGGAGCTAGCATCTCCTCTGTGCCTGCTCCAGCCACAAAGCTGGAGGGCCATCTGGGTATGCTGCTTTCGGTCAGTCCTGCTGCAGTGATCTACTTGTGTGAAATTATTGCATAGTCATAGGACCAGAAGAAAATGGTGAGAGTGGTCATGCTGTGGTTTGAAGGAGAGCAGGCAGAGGATGTGTTCAGGTCTCAGCTCTGAGAATTCTAGTGTTCTGTGTTCACAGAGGACATTCCAGTGTTTCTTAGTGCTTTTATCTCGGTCTGATAAATGGACAGACATAGTTGCTCAATTTTCGTTCAGGGAAAAGKTTTCTGTGGTTTGTCAGCCTCAAATCTCAGGCTTTCTCAGATTTGGAATTGCAGCTTTCATATTGTTGAAAGGAGGATGTCTATCAGGAAGTAAAGAAAACCTGCTAATAATCAGCCAGATACTCCTCCATATTCAGAATTCATTATTCAGTGTCAATATTTTTTCATTTGACTGCACCGCCTTCCATCTTTGATATCTGCCAGTTCTTCATAATTTTAAATTTTTCCCTCAACTTCTAAAATTCTTTGTCCCATAACTAAAGCAGAAGCCTAGCCTTCAATTCAGGAAGCTTAATTGCAAAGCAAACCCCACTTTTTCAATGTTTTGTTACAAGAAAGAGACAATAGCTTAATATCACATTCCCTATCACAGTGTCTTTCCTCACAGGAGGCTAGAAGACAAAAATTAATCCACTAAAAAATAGTAAGCTCTTATGGAATGGAGTCTGGAGTTTAACAAACTCCAGAATGAAATGGTCAAATGGTAACAATATTTCTGAGCTGTTGTTTACCTCTTGAAGTTATGGACAGCTGAATTAAACAGGCTGTAAATATGAATTATTTGAACCCAGTCATTCGGTTGGCATCTTACTATTCTAGCAAGGCCACCAGCATTCAGGATTCCAGACAATATCATATTTCTTCTTCGTCTGAGAATCTCTGCCTTTCCATCAGCTCCTGAAGGGAAAACTTGTTATGTCCAATTGACCAAACATGACATTTGCTGTATAAAAACTGAACTCTTATGCATTAGGAAACGTATGTTTTGGTCAGCTGTGATCTTTTAGCTTCCTGGGTCTGATAGAATGCATTCATTAACTCCATTCTTCTGTTAAGTAATTCCTTAAAACATGCAATTTATGTTTTAAGTAAGAGACATAATTAGTCCTTATACCTAGTTACCGTCAAAACCAAAGAATGCATCAAACCCTCTCTCATTAGTATTCATACAAAGTGAATTGCTCCTTTCAGTTCTCGTTCATTATTATTTAACCGTTAATCCAAAAAGTTTATAGGCTCATGTTACGATGATGATTATTTTTTTGGTTGGTGTCCAAAGGGTCATTTTGAAAGAGGTTCATTTCAGAAGGGTTGCGGAGTATGTAGATTTGCAGGAGCATTTAATGTGTTTTGCTTCCAGTCTTTCTCTCACTGGGCAACAAGCCAGGAACTGTCTGAGGTTTGCTTTGTAAGTACTGAATCACTAATGCAAAGGCAGTGAAAGTACATARCTATCATACCCATCTGTCCAATATTACTACACATGGAACTGACCATATTGAACATATTGAATTAATTCCACTGCAGCGTTGCCCATCAAATTACTTGACTCTTTACATCACCCTTTTTTTGCTCCCTAATGCAAAACATCAATTTTATTTGACAAGCCCTTCTTTGGCTTTGGCCTAAACAGAGAATGGGGATGATCTTGGCTCACTTCACTCTAAATAATCGTTCTTTAATTACACTAGAGGTGGTATCATCTGCAGTAATTACTGAAAAGATGTCAGCTCTCAGATAATGGAGTAAAACATTAATGGAACTGAGCTGGCCCAGACATTTGCTCATAGAAACCAGCCACTTGTTATGCGGTGGCTTGGCATCATTCTGAGCACCATGTCAGTCCTAGTTAAGGTTTCAGCTGAGTACCTAGATCTTTCAGAAGTTCCATATATCATAATGCTTATGTGTATTGTTTTGTTTAAAAATGAATCTCTCTTCTTCTTCAGAAAACAAAATAATTTCTGGCTTATGAYAGATTTTTACAGCTACCTGAGTCATATCTCTGAGACTTCCTCGTAAGCACCCAAATCTTTTTATAGAGGCCTATGACATATTGAGGTGGACAAACCATATTGATACATACAGGACTTTTTCAAGTTGATTAGCAGCAGCAGGAAAATCTTTGACATAATTTGACCTGAAAAAGTACCTTTTCCTTGACAGAAATTACTGGATTATGCACTYGCAAATGAGAACTCTTAGCTTATAATGAGAATAAACTTTTTTGCAGATATGAGTGAAATAAAGATAGAAGAAGATACGCGAGTAACACTTCCAGTTTCTTACGTGCATGACAAAGGAGCACCTACTTGCAGGTCCAGAGGCTGAAGGATTCTGCTGGTAGATTCATTAGCAGTAGGATTTCATTAATTTCAGAGTAGTCACATAAAATATCTAAAAGCTGTGTATAATTAAAGCAAACACAATCTGATAATATGTTTGCTTTCTTATTTTTTTATCAATAAATTGGTTATCTTATACATGTTTAGCCTTGTGATCACTTTTTATARTAGAAATCATCACAGAGAAAGCATATATATTCCAGAGAGGTAGTATTGTGCTGGTTTTGGCTGGGGTAGAGTTAATTTTCTTCAYAGTAGCTAGTATGGGRCTRTGTTTTGGATTTGTGCTGGAAACAGYGTTGATAACACAGGGATGTTTTTGTTACTGCTGAGCAGGGCTTGCACAGAGCCAAGGCCTTTTCTGCTCCTCACCCCACCCCACCAGCGAGGAGGCTGGGGGGGCACAAGGAGTTGGGAGGGGACACAGCCAGGACAGCTGACCCCAATGACCAAAGGGACATCCCACACCATATGGCGTCGTGCTCAGCATATAGAGCTGGGGGAAGAACAAAGGGAAGGGGGGCCATTCAGAGTGATGGCGTTTGTCTTCCCAAGTCACCGTTACGCGTGATG
Source organism: Oceanodroma leucorhoa (assembly GCA_030449065.1). Classification (NCBI taxonomy): domain Eukaryota; kingdom Metazoa; phylum Chordata; class Aves; order Procellariiformes; genus Oceanodroma; species Oceanodroma leucorhoa. The sequence goes on along the minus strand of JASVER010000011.1, from coordinate 4,898,867 downwards.
GAGCCCTGCTGTCCTGGGGATGGCTGAGCACCTGCCTGCCCATGGGTAGGAGTGAATGAATTCCTTGTTTTGCTTTGCTTGTGTGCGCGGCTTTTGCTTTCCCTATTAAACTGTCTTTGTCTCAACCCACGAGTTTTCTCACTTTTACTCTYCCGATTCTCTCCCCCATCCCACTGTGGGGGCAGTGAGCGAGCGGCTGGGGGGGCTGAGTTGCTGGCTGGGGTTAAACCATAAGTATATAGCTGTATTTCTGAGTTCKGTCAAAATAATACCAATAGTGTCTGAAATTCAGTCCTGGAGATATTTATTCCACTGAATAAGTTAACTCAGTTAAAATCACAAAATCAAGCTATAGYTTTCCAAGAACTGACCAAAGTTCTGACACATTATAATGAAATCTATAATGGAGAAATAAAACGGTATCAAAAAATTACTTCAAGCAACTGTGTTTGGAGATGTACAGTTGTGACTTTCTAAATGGGTAYCTTTGATTATACATCTTTTAGCCTTGCTGAAGTTGTGAAATCCTTTGAATCTAAAGGCTGAGAAAAATTATAATTATATAAATATGATATACAAATATATAACCTTCCATGGCTTATATGTATTTCATACTGTGTARTCTTCATTCTCCTGTTTTGCAGTTATTTTAGCTACTTGTGAGTCCAGCTTTCATACTCAAAGAAAATAGATTCTAAATCTATCAATCTATAATTGACAGTAGTACTTAGTAAAGCAACAGCAGTCATTTGTTACTCGGTTAGATAGAAAAATCTAATATTATTCCAATTAAAAATAAGGCAGATGAGATCTTCAGAAATCACTTTTTATGCATCTCTTCACATATGTTACTTTTCAAATGAAAAACCTAACATATGTGGAGAGCACTTTGATCCATATGGTATGCTCCCCTTGATACTTTTTCTATTAGAAATCTCTATACTGATAAGTCAGCCTTTTGATTTATACAGTTGCTTTTTCCTCAGTATAGAATATCGAAGGCTGTTTTTCTTCCCTTTCCTGCCTCCTCTTCTTCTTCCTAGATTTATTACTATTTTCAGTGTTAGGAGGAAGTTTCAAACTATAAATTTCAGGTAAGGAGCAAATGTGATGAATACTGGTTTGCCTTTTCTTCCCCAGAACTTGTAGTGAACCTGTAGGTTGTAGTGATCCCAGATGAGGCTTGATATGAGTTTTCTTCCCTGTAAGGAGAGCAACATGCTATAATGCACAGAATTCGGCAAAGATTTAAATGGTACAGTGTGCATTCAGTGGGTGCCAAGTCTCTTATTTTCTGAGATTCTCTTTTCAGTTCACCTTTCTTCTGGAAATTAACCTTTCTYCTGGACCCTTACGAAATACAAAACCTCAAAGTTTTCTCGCTATTGAAAAAACGATTTAATTCCAGTTAATTTTTTTGTTGTTGTTTTTTTAAAAAAAAAAAACATTTTATCAAGCTTAAAAATTTTGTGTTTATTGATTGTTYGGATTAGCAGCTAATACATAATGTAAATGTTGGCTGACAGAGAAATTTATTTATTAAACAGTGTTGGAATGAGGTATTTGATTTTGCAGGAATGAATGTATTAGTTTTTTCTTCCTGTATGACACTGGAGTGCAATCAACATGATTTCACCTGCATTTTGTTTACAGCAGGATTTTACACTGCAGTTGATTGTAGCTCCATCTCTTTGTTTTGTTTTTGATCGACTTACTTGTACTTTTTCACTTCCATGTGTAAGATACAGCACAGCATATAGCTGTACATTTTCTCTGCTAATTCTGACGCTTCCTGTGTTCCCCGTTGCCCTAACGTTACRAGTTTTGGAACTGGAAGGAAAAAGAAATGGGAACGTCTGGTTTGACTGTGAGTTTCCCCAGCCCTTTGGCTAGAAGAGTAGCTCATCCATGTGCAGCTTTGTGTGAAACTGATAAGAAGTAGACTTAATCAAAGCACTCAAAAAATCTGTTTTACTGGAGGTATCAGAAATGTGTGACAAAAAGGTTTAAAGAACTCTCCGCAGTGTCCTTTAATGTTCTGGGTACATTTTCTAGTACAGAAGCGAATCCTCTCTGGGTAAGAAAGTCCATTGTTTTTACAAAATTCAGATGCTTTTCTTACGTTTTTGAAGATACTGCACCATACATTTATAAATAAAGTTCCTCTTTGCTTTCACTGGAGAGTTCTACTTATAAATCCATGTCAGGGTGTAGCCTGTGGGTTTTATAAGTAAAGTTCAGGAGACAAACCTAAGAAAATAAAGGAGCAGAGTCATTAATGGAAGAAGTTAAATGAACAATGTATACTCCTCCACTGCCCCCTCTACCTGCCCCCCCAGATGGCTACTGGTATTCTGCTTGTAATTATTTTTATTATTGTATCTGGTCTCTAAACATAGCACAAGTCTGCTTCTCTTGTTAGGAATATTCCCACAATGAATGTGGTGATCCTGTCACATATTGTCTGGAAATGGATATATATGCATCTTTATTCTACCACATTGATTAACATCATTATTATAGTATATTTAAGTCTGTGTAAGATGCAGCAGCTTAGCCAATAGCATTAAGCTATAGGAAGGACACAAGAAGCATACTTTAATAATAAGTGTTCCAGACACTTCAGTGTAATAGTATTTCTTTTAGTATAAAACACAAAAAAAGATCTTTAGAAAATTAGGAGACTAAGTGCTAAAGTTATAAAGGCACTTGGGCACTGCGGTGTTCAGGGGGAAAAAGATTTCMGTTTTGGGTGCACTGATGTTCCAGCCTTAAGTTCAATATGCTGCATATCCCCTTTCTGGTTTGGGAGTTGCAAATACCACTTTTCGACTACGTTTACTAGGACTAGGTTTAAATATCTTCCCTGCTGAAAAGGAGAAGYTATTATAGAAAACGTTCTATGGCTCTGAGAATCCTATTTTCACAAGTTCATTTTGAGTGAGGGACATGAATGAATATTCAACCTCAGTAAAAATACGTGTGAGTTTGGCTGAATTGAAAAAGAATTCAAATTGTCAGAGAAGTGTCTGAGTGACTTACTTTATTTTTAATGTATTGGTTTAAGTTAGCTTTTGTTAAGACATGACATAGGCAGTATGTTAATGATGTGTGCTTTATTAAATAATTGCTTTATATAAAGAACCTACTGGTAATTTTTTGGTGCAGGTTATAATTGTTTCTAAGCTTTCTGTATATTAGACTTGAGTGCTCATTTAAATCTTTAATGAACACTGTCATAAACAAGTTAATACAAACTGTTATTAAATTCTGTTGTGGGGGGAAAAGTTATGTGCTATGAAAAACTGTGTATGAATAGTAATTATTGTAAACATAATTTATAAGGTTGGAATGAAAGGTGCATAATCCCAGCAGAAAACCTGACAAACTTTAGAATGAAGACTCACTTAAATTTAAAAGGAACATTGTTTGAAGAAATGCTTTATTTAAATTTGCAATATTTCTCTACAAACACAGAGTTTCACCTGAACATGGGAAGAATGACATTCAACTGGTATTTAGGAAACCGAACCTTCATAGGACTTTTTTCCAGTTTATGATTAATCCAAAAGATTAATTCAGTATGAAAAAAATAATGGTGAGCGTTGGATTTTGATATACTGTGATAYGGTATCATGTTGAAACCTTATAAGCTGTTAAAAGGCACAAGCTATATATATCATATTTTAAGACTAATAAAAAAAAAATGCTAAAAATCTTTTTGCAATTGCAGCTAGAATCATCCACTGCTGTTCACTGGGTATAACCTTTAACATGATAACAGTGTTACCTTACTGCAATATAAAAGATAYGGTATATGCCAAAAAGAAACACTTTTTTCTATATAATTTGCAAGTTTTGCACATTATCATTTGAATGAAAGGACAGTCTTTTGAGATGAAACAATGCAATGTGACATAGCATTAATTCATGAAAAAGCATGAAAAAGAGTATGAAAAAGACCTCGTATGAAGAACTATTGAAAGGATTGGGATTTTGACATTGACTTCTGTGCAATCAGGATTTCACCCTTAATTTTTTTTTTTCTTTTAAGTGTCTAGACTTAGAAAACAGCCTTACTTGAGTATATGCTTCTGCCTGGAAGACCCTAGCTGATGTATGAGAAAGATCAGAAAGGAAAAATGTGATGGAGGACAAGAGGAAAGCAAAAGAAAGTAGACATGAGAAATACAAAATCTAGGAGAGGMTAGAACAAGAAATACATGTGGGCTTTGTGTGCATAGAAATAAGTACTTTTATCATAGTCCTGTAGTGATGTGATTTGAGGGTAATAACATGTCTCCCAGCTGCAAGCCAGCCTCTTTGCGGAAGCCAGGACAAGGTAAGTTGTATGTGCAGACCAGGCCCTTTTGATTTGCAGATACCTAAGTCAGAAACGTATAGGTAATCATATCMCACTTAGGTTCGCCAACGTACAGGTGTGCATGCAGACATGCTTACATGGTTGCCTTCCAGTGGGTATTTGACTCCATGAAGACAGTTTCTCCTTGTTATTAAATAAACAAACAAGTGTATTAGCAGTTCACTGCAAGTTATATATAATCCTGTTACATATTACACAGCTACTGTAAGCYGTTAGTCTTTAAACTTGACTGGCTTTTTGTCTAATTGTATGCAAGTCTCTGTGTAAGTGTAGTTTGCTTATAAGGGTATTTGAATTACCTGACTCTTGTGGCTGTACTGGAAAAAAGCAAATTATAGGATGCAGATTGAGCTATGCTAGTGTAATTTTTCTTTCTAGATAGACTAAGGCATAGCTTGCTGCTCTCTACTTGAATGGATAGTGGATACAGTTTTACTGTATAGTAAGGTAGTAATTAAGCCTCACAAATAAGGTGAGCGATATCAAGAATAGCCCATCAAATTTCCTGTAAAGGCAACCTCTGATTTCAGAACATTAGGTTATAACATAGCTTTTCCTGCTCTTCATTATGCTGAGTTTGTTGGGTTTTTTTTCTTCTTACTTTATTCTGTTTTGTTTCAGCACAGGCTATGAAACGGGTGGGTTGTGCTCTGGCTTTTTATTTCTGAAAAGCTGTTATCAAATCCTTGCTCAAAACAGAGACGCAACTGAAAATTAATTTAGTCCCATTGTAGTTTGGTTTAATTTGCAGAATTGCCACATTGGTTTACATGGCTCAGTTCAAGCAGCAGTTTGCTGGAAAGGGATGCTGGTCTGGAAGAGTAGGTGTGAGTAGGTCAGGAGCTTGTGTAGGAGTGTGTGTAGGAGCAAGGAGCTGTGAAGAAGCTCATTTTGTGCCTGGCTCCATTTTTGCCTTGATCTGCCCAGTTACATTACAGTCTCAATTCATAAGTATTAAATTCATCCATGGAAATGATAAATCTTATTCTGTGTCCTTCCCTATTAGTCAGATTATGTAGGACAGTCATCTAGTCCATTTGCAGGAGACAAGAATTTAGTGCTCTTCTTTGTGTTTGCTGTAGTTCATAAATAATACATCAGACCTTTTGCTTTCTATACTTTTTAACTGATCTCCCTRAAGACTATATTGGCTGCACTGATCTGAAGTCTTTGCTGGAGCTTAAGACTCTTATAGGGGATTTTTTGGGAGAAGAAAACCTTGTATTTCAAAGTTTGCAGAATTACCAGTGACCATACTGGCTTTTTGTTTCAACTTTCTCTGTGTTTGATCTTCTACAGGAGATCATATCCAACACCTTGGTAGCTCCATCTGACAGTAGACCAGTTTTCATTTTGCATAATGAAGAACCGTTCACATTGTTCTAGCTAGAATCTGAAACTGATATAACAAACYCAAAACCTTTAATGGAGTGGATGAAAGTAAAACAATGGTTTATATTAGCAGGAATAAAAATTTAGTTTTTATTTCGATACATCTTAAACAATGAAGCCTGTAAAAGATTTATACTTTTTCTTGATTCTGAGGAGAACAAGGAGATTAAATATATCTTGCTATGTTTGTGTGGAAGATGAACTGCAACCTGCTGGAGAGCACAAAACTAGATACAGTAGGGATTTGTCTGTAAAGAAAATACAGGTAATCCTGCAGAAAATAAATATTTGATGTCCTCATGCATTTTTGGTAATGCAGATTTAGCAATATGTTGATAATGGAACATTGACCGTGTTTGTGATCCTGAAAGGAAAAATAAATATCCTCTTTACTGCTCTTTGCCATGCTGCTTCTGACTAACTCTAACTAACTCTGAATAGGTGGAAATACATCAAAAAATCTGTAAGACATCTTCCTCTTGTTAACCATAGATACATCTTTCTTTTATAATACACAAGCAATATCGAGTATTTGGAGACCTTCGCACTTTGCAGCACTATTTTATAGTATGTTACCAATTTGTCACCACTTTTTTTTTTTTTTTTTTTAATAACTGGAATTTTTTTTTTTTTTTTTTAATAACTGGAAATCAAGATGAAGAGATTATACACGATTAATTAAGAGAGATTATATATGAAAGAAAATAATCTTCTAGAGATTATATATGAAAGAAAATAATCTTCTGGAGAAGAATGTGGCATTCACTTCTAAAAGTCTGTGTTGAGTCTGATTCCAAGAAAAGTAACAGTGCAGGTTTCTGGCTTAAATACAGCGTATCGGCCAGTGCTCTAGTTGAAAGAGGAGAAGCTTACCCGTCAGGTAGTCATACCAGGAAGTATTGTACTTAAAATTTACTCCAGCAACCCTTACTTTGCATGSTGTGAAAACAAAACCAGGCTTTTATCACAGCCTTTATTGTTGGCCTGTGGCTCCCATGTAAACTGCATTGCCATGCAATTGCCCAGCTCACCTTTGGTCYCCCTTAGGCGGAAATTATGTGCACCACTAACCTTTATTCAAAGGTGGTCTCATGTTTTCTTGTTAAATAGTTTGTCAGTGGAGAGATAGCTGGGCGGGATTCCWCTCTTTCACAGGCCTCTTGAGAAGTTCAGCCCCACAATCAGTGCCATCACTGGAGGTTAACTTGTCAAGATGCTCAGAAACTTAAACTATAATGTGCTTCCTACTGAATACACTTACACAGGATTAATTCTTGTCCCAAACAAAGGGTATAAATTGCGCAAGTCCCTTTCAGGGAAAAGCCATTAACAAAAGCAATGTTTCTAGCTCTGATTTAATGGGAAATTTTGCATTTTTCTATACTATTTTAGGGATAATACTTTGGACTCCAAGCAGCTGTGTCTTTCTCACTGCAGAACTTTTGCCTAAGGCTGCTTTTTGTACAGCATCACTTATGTCCTTGTTCTTGGTGCCGCCTTATCCTCATACTCTGCTGAAACCTACTGTACTTTGTACCTCTGCACAGGAGTCTCAGGAGGACAGGCTGTCTCAGGACGTTCAGCTAAACGCAGCTTATTGCTCTGTAAGCCTTTAAAGTGTGCAACTCAGAATAAACTGAGTGAGAAGAATTCATTGCTGCTGTGTTGCTATTCATAACATCAGGAAGTATGCTCATGGATCACTCAGAGTTAGTCTGCAATGACATGACAGCCTGGCCCAACTGAACAAAAGCAAGAAGATTTAATTCCAGCTGCCCTTCTTTCAKCCAGTCACTGAGGATGTTAGAAGGAAAAGTGACTCTGACATAGTTACAGATTATTAAGAGAGTAAAAATCCAGATTTTAAGCACCCCATGTTAAAGATTCCGTGAACTGCTGTTCACATTATTTAATTTATAACAATATTAGACTCACATCAGTGCTAGATGTAGATTTCATCTTTTAACAGTATATTTACTCATATATCTACAGAACCTCAACATATACAGAAAGAAATTGTGTAATGTACTTTGGTTCTGAACAAACAGCAGCAACAGGAACTTTGGTTGAGCTATAGAGAGAGGAAGGAAGAAATTCAGGAGAAAYGAAGGTATTTTTATAAATAAATCCTACTTCATAATATTAACTCCTTTCAAACCCAAACAAGTTTGCATTGTATTTCCCTTGACTCTTCCTCTGTTCAGATCTTCCTTCTTGGCTGAACCACTTACCATCTCAAGTTATTGCTGTTCCCTTTTTTATGGTCTTGAAATTGTGCTAACCGATTAAAGAATATTCAAATGGCCAGACTGTTGTCCCTATTCAGGAATTGAAATCTCACTATTTTTCCTGATACCTTACCCTTCATTTCACTCCTCTTAAGCTGTCTTCCAGTTCTTGAAGTCTTTGCTACCACTATTTCCTAATGTTCACCATACAACATTSCTAATTCGATCTCCTTCAGCTCCAAATGGCTCCTTAAGATAGGCTAATTTTAAAGTGAATTCGGTGAAAATAAGTAGTAGCAGAAAAATAGCAATGCTGTTGACTTGTCATAGTTATAGTTCAAGATGCTCATGTATCTTGGAATCTGGAGGGACTAGCACTAAATGAGCACAGTAGTTCAGTCTCAAAGTGTGAGAATTTCCTCTCTGTATGCATAAACTGTTACTGTAAGTAAGGTGAGGTGACCTCACCTCATTAGAGATGACCCCAAGTTATTTTGCCATCAAAAGATGTTGGGGTTCTAACTGCAGGTGCAAACAGGAGTTCAGTCCTGAGTATAAAACTAAATCTTTGGCCATTGTTCTGATTACACTAACATTAATAATAACTCCAGGGAATACCAAGTCTAGTGATGCTCACATTTCTCCATGAGAAGGTATTGACAAAGACATGTGATTTATCTTGCAAAGCTTTCAGAAGGTAATGAGTTCCAGTCACCACTGAGCTGAATCAGGTTTAAATTGGTGACCTAAAGGTGAAAGAAGTTACTCYACTACTTGTTCTGCCTAATTGTCTTTAACAATTTCTGCTCCTTTGAGCAACTGAATAATTTCTTCTCAATGTAATGGGTCTTTCTCTCATGTAATGGGTTTCTTTTTAATGTTGCTGTATGACTGCGTCTTAGTGAACAGCATAGAACCTATTACAGACCTGTTGGAAAATTGGRCTATGAAGGACTCTAGAAACTGCATTTGTATTAATATGTAAAATAATCCGGGCTCTGTTGTCTGGCCCTAAGATGAAATGGTACTGTGTGGCTTATGTCCAGATGGCTAAACTCTCTTYCTCTCGAAACAGGATTGCCTGACCAGTATTATCAACTGTGAATGATTCTTAGTCCTTGCAATCCCCTAAACCATGCCCAGACATTTTGTGGGAGCATCCTACTTGGCCTTGGCCAAACTGTGTTGGGGTGTGCTGACGATTAACAGCCTGGATGATTGCCTGTCAGTTCTCAAACCTGAGATGGAGATTCCAGAGCCCATCTGTTCCCATGCTTAACTGTCCTTACCACCAAAAACATAGTATCTAATTAGAGTATGTTTTTTTTCCTTCAGTTTAGAGAAGTGAACTTGTTGTGTCCAATTTAAGATGAAGCTGAGCTCTCCTTTCYTTTCCACTTGCAAGGGTAACAATTCTATTCAAGCTTTTAATAGTGGACTRATACCAAAAGGTATTACATCTTTAAATTTCTTAACTGGCAATCACTAMTAACACTTTCATAGGTCTGTCTTTTATGATGATGATGATGATGATGCAGGTGTCAAAGGTAGTTAGAAAATCGACTATCAGTTCTCTTTATAGTAGAGCGTTGCATAGTGGTGTTCTTTGCCTTTTTGTGTGGTAGACTTCATTCTTGTCCAGCAGGCACATGGCATGAACTGTTAGCTACAGAAATCGAAAAGAATTGACACAAATTGCCCTGATTCTTAAATCCCCTAAGCCCTCTTACCAGAATACTGTAAATGTTTTTTTCTGTCTCGGGGCCATTCCTAAACTATGATTAGTCTCCGTATAGGCATATGAATAGAGCAGTAGGGTACAGTTGGGGTCAGCAGGRCAGATGAGCATCACAACCATTTAGTGACATCTCTGATTTGGGTTCCTTGGGAGGATCATAGAACCATTGAATGGTTTGGGTTGGAAGGGACCCTCTAGGTCTCCCGTCTTATTTATCAAGGGGGGTACATTTTCTTTAATCTYCCTTTTCTGAGCAACGTACTTGTAGGAGCATCATATCTCCCAGGAAGTTGTCAGGCAGGAGTGGAGTCCTCAAGAGAAGGAAGCTGTTAGCCACTATTCCTCTTAGGAATGGGGCTTGTGAATCTCATGGACTTTGAAGTGCTTAACCTGCATCCCAGACCTGTAGGGATGGAGCCTGACAATTTGCTAATGGAGTTCTTCATCTCAATAGGTAACAGCTTGGGGGTGTAGCACTGCTGGGCTCCAGGAGAATTTAGCAGTCTTTCCTCCTTTACTTTTACTCCTTTAGAACTCTCTAGGTGTGCCTCTTTGGGGCAGAGGTCCTGTAAGACAATATTTTAAATAGTTAGCTTTGCCATGTAATAATTTATACATACTAAGAGGTGGACAGTTTTGAGGTTTTTCCAGATGATAACTAGAACTGTGTAATGAATGCAATTTAGGGGCAAAAGAAAAATGCTTGCATATTTTTGTCAGCCTTTACAAATTATTTCTTTGTTGCAGTAAGTTTAATTGCAAAATTCATTTTATAATAATGCTTAATCAGATTAGGGGGGGGGGAAGTTCTGAAAAATAGAGTAATTCTTTTACATTATGTAAAAAATGGCTTCTTTCTAAATTTAGAATGTTTAATGATCACTTTGGTAAGCTTAGCAGAAGAGTGGCTGAGCTTTTTTTAAAGTGAGAATATAAAGCTTTTATATATCCTATTAAACTGGCATGTACCACATTATTGATTATATATGCACAGTTAGCTTTTCTTATCTGGTTATGTATTATGGCTGGATTAAATTTCTCTTAAATACTTTATGGTGTATCCTGGTGTTTAAAAYGTTATTGCACCTCTGAATACCCCTTGTAATAGTTTCTGGTACAGAATTTTATTCTGTGAAATGGATTTGCCATAACAGATGCATTTATGTATTATTCTTTCATGTTCCTTTCAAATCCATGCACAGCTCAGAATAGGCACCTCTACTGTTTTATTGTGTTAAGCTTTTTCTTTTATCATTAGTACATGGTCAGTGGTAGACAGGTGAAAATATTGTGCAACAGATAGAGGAAATGAGGAAAGTGTTATTTTTCCATGTCGTTCTCTGAATGGCAATTATTACAATTCCTTTATAAGATAAGCAAAATAGATCCAAGACTTAACAGTAATAAATATGTCTGCATCCAAAATAGAACTTCAAGGTTTTAGAACAAAGTAGATTTTTAACAAACAATCTTTTCATCCATGTGGATGGTTCTACAAGCTGAATAGGGGTTTCAGCAGGTGAAAAAACAGCATATAACTTCACAGCATGTGTGGGAGTTGCTCTGTTTTACACCTCTGAGAGTTTGGCCTCCTTGTGTAAGCTTGTGGTCTTTTTGCTGGCAAGGTGGTTACCTAAACAATTAGATTTGTGAATTAAAATACCTTGTTTTGATATCTGTGTAGAGTTAGGATAGCTAACTTTACATTTTGATCTTCTCAGTAAGTGCTAGAATGACGTTGCTGATGCGGGTCAGAATTTCACAACTGACACGGCAYACAGGCTGAAGTATGCTCACAGTTCAAGAAGTACTGGTTTATAGATGCAGTGCCTAGCTTGTTTCCTAGGTAAAGAAATAAATTTAAATGATACTATGAAGGAATCACTCTGAAAAACTGTGCCATTGTGTTCCAAATTTATGGTAACTCAGTAATTTTCAAATCATGTTTTCTCATCTGAAAAGGAAAAAAACCAACTGTTTCTAACTGGCAGTCTTGCAAACCCAAAGTCAAATAAGTTCTCTCTGGCTCACAGTTCATAAATAATAAAAATTTTGCTTTTAGAGTGTAATTAACAGTTCTGTAAATGACTTAACCGGAATCCAGCTCCTTTTTCCCATTGGTATCTTAACATTGCAAAGCTAACAGGAATCAAATCCAATAAAAACAATGAGGTACACATATGTAAGAGGATGTCACTTTTATATAGTCACTTTTAGAAGTGCCATTCATATTCTATTGTTCTTAACCTGGCAGATTTCATTGGCAAAAAATTACCTTTTATGGAAATATGAAAAGCAATTAAACAAAAATTAGTTATTTCCAGAATTCAAATATTTTTCCAATGTAGGAAATAAGTAAGAAGAGTGATTATTATGCAACACCTTGATTAGGATGTGTATGTCAGGTCTCAAACTGATTACAGCACAATCACTGAGGACAAAAGGTTGATTCTGCTGTTCAGCATCAAGGAGTTTTGTGCTTTATGAAGTGAGCAGTTTATACCAAAAGTAACAAATATTTTTCTTTCATGTGTAGAAGGCAGTGATACATGCAATCATAGCTATTTTCATAGTAAAACTCATCATTTAGCCCAATTTCACTATAGCCATGGTGCAGAAGTAAAATCAAGGTGTGTCCAATGTAGCAGTGCAAAAAAAGGAAACTGAAGATGACTGTGTATAATGTCTTTCCATTTTTCTCTGGATCATCTGTTTTACAGAGCTGGAGGTGCTATTTTCTGTTATAAATTAATTGGTAATATCACCATGATATTACTAATCAATGGTATCTGCTACCTCAGCTAGCCGCTAAGGTTAAATAATCATCTTCAGCTTCARTATGCTTGTATGTGTTTTTGTGCTTTCTTGGTATCCTCCAGAAGAATAGAACTGCATATTGTGCAAGTAAATATTAATACTTGGTTTCTCAGTTTGTGTTAGAATTTGAAGTCAGTAATACTAYGCTAGTTTTTTTGTTTGATTGGGGTTTTTTCCATAACGCTGGATCTAGCCCTTTATTATTAGAAATTTATACACAAAGAATATTTGTACATCTTTTGTTTATAAAAAGTACCATATGTATTGGTTAGGGCTAGGTTTTGACGTAGTATCTATGTAGATAGATTTGTTTTTGTGGATAGATGAAAATGAAACTATGCATGTTATTAGTGATAACACGTTTACCATTTCTGATGGTTTTACATTATCTCTGGTAAGCAAGGCTGGATTACACCTTTAATGAGGGAGTAAAATGATTAACTAGGATTTCTGTGACAAATAGAAATTACCTATTTCCATGACCTCTTCGTGTATCTAGCCAAATATTAGTCAAAGCAAAGGTATGGGCTGATGGAATTTTTGATAGCGTATACTGAAGTCGTATCAATGGATTTCAGTATGCCTGATATGCACAGCTGACCTGTGGTGATCCATGGATCTGTTCTGCTACCAAGAGCTGAGATTAAAAGTAATCACTTTAATTTTATATCTGGCAAAGACATGAGGGCAACAGCATCTTCAAATGTRTGTCAGACAGTTATTTGAAGATGTTGCTGAAATGGTGCGATGCAATATTTTTTATCTGATCACTTAAAAGGTGAACTGGAACCAGAAAATCCAACATTCACAGGCGGAGGTGCTCTTTAAATCATAAGAAATATAAATAGGAGAGAAGGAAACAGACTTTATGAGCTGAAGAAAGCTGGTAAAAAGGGGTTTAGTCTTATCAGTGTTTAAGGGAAAAAAAGATGTGCTGGATGGCAGAGCTTTAAAGCAAAAGTGTGAGCACAGATAGCTTTTGAGTGATCAGAGAAAATGCCAAAGAACTTTTTCTACATATGCATAACAATGAAAACTGAAGCAAGGTTGTTGGAAAATAACACCCCTGGGATGCATGTAAATACACAAAATCTTAAAACTCAAAACAGAGCCTTAGGGAATTCAAAAATGCACAAGGGAGTTAATAAAAATGGAATTATTTATGGTCGCTAATTGAGAGCATTGACAGGGGGACTAGAAAATTCCTAACGCACTCCATAAAGATTGCATTTTCTGGAAATTCTTCCAAGAGATTCAGCACTGAAAAAAAATCTGTTGCCTGAGAGGACATAGAAAACTTGTAGGAAAGATCACCATGTTGACATATAACCCACAATCAGTGTGAAAATCCTTTGAAATCACTTTACCATCATTTTTAGTAATAACAAGAGATAACAGAAAACTATCAGACAAATTCTGATACAGTTTTTCTTCTTGAGCAATATATTTGCATGCTGTGTAGAAAAAGATAGTCCAGTTTTTGAGGCCATAACTAGACAAACACTGTCCCCAACAAAGTTTCTGTAATCCTCGGCTGCTATCCAAGCAACCCTTTTATCTGCTTTGCACGCTTGTCCCTTCACATACCTTTCAAGATTTACTCTACCCTGTCTGAAAACCATAAGAGACCCCTCAATACTTTGCATGTTCTAAAAATGGGTTTGTCTGCTTATTTGTGATGCAGCAATCAGGCCATTTCCTTTTCTTTGTATATATGATAGTTTATATCTTTGTGTTTTTATTCAGTTTGAAATAACTCATGAAAAAGAGTTAAGTCAGCTTGTGTAACAGTCTTGATCCTAAAAAGTGCTGATCTCTTGTCCCCTGATTCCATGAATGCAACGACTAATTTATAAGAAAGATCAATTTGGCTGTGTTTTATCCTCTAGCCATGTTGTTCATGGCTGATCACTTCTTCCCCATTCTGACGTGGCCTTGATATACCCAACAAGCTTAATGCTCTGGGCTCTGAGTTGGTTTTTCTTCTGAATTACGCCATAATTCCAACAGGAAGTCAATGATAATAAGGGATTTCCAGCTGGAAGGCTCAATAGCTAATTTAATTTAGATGAATATAAGTACTAAGCTGTGATGGTGCTGCTCCAAGATCCTGACATGTAAAATAATTACAATATGCTATAAAAAGATAGGCTTTTAGCAGCATTTTTTGTCTAGAGAAGAGAATAGAGCGCCACACTGGTCATACCAAGAAGGGCGAGTACAGAAAACAAGGTCTCACAAAGGGAAGGTCTCATCTTATTTTTTTAAAGATACCAACAACATGTCTTTAAAACAGAAGAGAATAATAGAACCCTAACAGAAAGCACTATTTGCTCTCCCTGAAGAAGGATTTATTTTGAACCCTGATCCACCTCATTCAAGTAACGTCAACTGTTACTTGCTTGACCCAGAAAGTAAAAGCATTCATTATAACTCTCTGGAAATTCAAACACATGTAGCAAATGACCTTCTCTAGGACTCTCTTTGCCAGTCTTAATTGARAGACCTAATAACTGTCTTCTTTACATCCTCTTAGCATGGGTGGTTTATAATGGGATAATAATAATAAAATGAAATTAGAAAATATCTGAAAGCTAAGGTCTAAGACTGCTCTCAAATTGAGCTTTATTAAAGAGGCTGAGAGCATGGAATAAGCTGGCAGTGTGTGATTAAAGGTATTTCCAAAAAAAATATACATGGCATTGTCTTGAGTTGTTCAGTGGGAGCAGAGCCCTGCGTTCCAACAGGAGTGAACAGAGCCCTTGTCCGGACCGAGGGAGAGGAGAGCTAAAGCTGGCAGCACGTGGTGAAGGTGCATGCGGTGTATTAACCGGGAGTCCTGGATGTTCCTAAGTGTAATGAAAAAGCAGTGAGTTCAGCAAGAGAACACAAGACAAGAGTAGCTTTCTCGCTCAGAATAACATGCAAGATTTTAAAAACAATTTAAAAATTGAGAAATCAGTCTTAATCACACAATCCATTCTTTTGAAAGCTCCATTGGAGTAGTTCTGCAAGTTTTTCAAACTTTTAGTCACAGGAACAGTGATACCAACATCTAATTTTTGTTTATAAAAAGTGCAAAAAGAAAAGTTTTTTGTACAAGTGCTTTCTCGTATCTCTAAGATGTTCCCAGGTTAAATAACATAGGTGTTGGGTGAGCAACCCATACACTCTGAATTTTACAGAAAATACTCATGAGCAGAAGAAAGCCAAGAAATTGCTCCTGAAAATAAAATAGCACAGTCTACAGGAGAATTTGCTATTATTTCTACTTGTCTTTTTCAGATCCATACTAAACAGTAGAATAGGATAAGGAAGTAAAGAAAAGCTAAGGTATGCAATAATGCGTCAGGACTCTGAGTATTAAATGTGGGAAGACATATAAGGCTTCACAGTGCAGTGAAAGCCTTTAATAAATTTCCAATCTCTAAATGAAATTAATAGCCATAGGAGGAAAGAGGAAGATAAACATATCAAAGAAATTGAGATTTTTATATAGAATTTGAAAAGGGTTAGTAGAACACAGACGAACAACAGTGTTGGCTGGGTGTTGTTTCTTGATGATTTGCTACCCTTTATACTTTTAATATTTTGTAGTATCCAATCTTGAGCATGTAAGATGGGGAAAAGTTGGGGCAATCAGCCTTGTTCTGTGTGAACATTTTATAATCTTGTATCAGTCTCTCTGTCTCTTATACTGTTGAAGAGATCAATAGATGTTGCCTGCTAAGGATGTTATCTTTGGTACCAACTTTTTAATTAACTCTTGTCCTGAGCTCAAAGAGCAATGTTTCACAGTAAAAACTCTTCGTGTACAAAGCAGATCTGACATTTATCAATTACGCTTCATGGTATGCGGTAGAGTGATCAAACAAGCGGGAGCTGTACTACTGTTAGTTTTCCAGTGATGGCAAAATAACACAGATGCCCACATCAAATACATCCGCATCACTCTGGACCCTTTTTGAACATGTTTACCAATCATTTTGTGAAGAATACTCTGCTGACACTAAAGAGAAATTGTCAATACTGAGATCACATTGTGTATATTAGACATGATAGAAAAGGTAATAAATATAGTATAGTTTTAATTTAAGTTGCTCTCTTGATCAAAAGTCAATGAAAAAACAGAACCACTTTCAATTCCTCACTGCTATGACTATACACTGAGAGTTTGTTTCGCTCTCCTTTGGACATCAGGGAGGCATTTTCCAGAAGATGAAGCTTTCTTTGGGCATCTGTGTACCAACCCACAGGTCTACGCATTTGGCTTCCTCCTTTGCTTTTCAGGCTAAAATCTAGTTTATCAGGAGTGAATCAGGAGCAGTACATGAATCTGTATGACATTTTTTCCTTAGGGAGAGCACTCATCCAGACTGGCAATCTTGTGAAAGTGTTTTCTTTTTGCTGCCATCTCTGAACAATAGAGCTATTCTGTGCTGCAAGAGAGGGATCCAACACTATCAGTAAGCTCCTCCACCGCTCACGCCAGAGTCCTTGAATATATGTCTGAACGTCTCTTATCTTGCCTGAAAATTCTTATTTTGTGCTTATTAGTTTCTGCATTATTTTCTTTTTTGATTGTAGTAGTGTTTATTGACTATTTGACTATTTCACTTGAACACCGATGATGCATCATGACAATAGTCAAAATAATGTTTTTTAGAAAAACAACAAGGACAGCTGCTTCTTAATACTGAGTATAAGTATTTTATTTTGGGCTTTTACAAGATAGCTAGAAAGAATTTCTCTCCCTCTCTTTTGAGATCTCATATATTGAAAAACTGTTGAGGTTTCAAGAGCCACTATGTTTTAGGAAGACCTCCTAAAGACATCTTAATTCCCAAATCCTCTTGAGAGCCTGTGCACTTTTCAGCAACAAAGCTTCTGCCTCTGTTATTACTGTTTATTTTTGTTGGAGGAGACACTAACATCAAGAAACAAATGGCGATCTCTCCCAGCAGTCTTATTCTATTAAGGACAGCTGTTATTGTGTCTGCAGCAGTGTACAAAGCATAGGATATAATTTTTTGCTGTGGTCTGCTGATTGCTTTGTTCATCTCTGCTGGTGACGGATTAGCTTTGCAGCACATCCRTAGGTCACCAACCACGCTTTTTGTATTTGCAGCGGTCAGTGCTGTGAAGAAAGATTTTAAATTGAAAATAACACTTTCTTTTGTTGCCTTGTGTTTTGGAGAGCCAGAACTCTGTAGCAGAGGTGCCATAGGTCATACTAAAGGTACGCTAGCAATGCTACATGCAAGAGCTTCTATAGTAGCACCAGTCTCTCATTATACCTGCTGTCAGCTGGTCCTACCTGTCCGTGACATTTACAAAATTCTTTTCATAAAAAATTTAACGTTAAAAAGTGTTAAGAAAAAGTACACTGCCATTGTTTACTAATGAAAGAAGGAAAGGTTATTATCAAATGTACGAAGGAAAGCACTTTTCTTCATCTTAGCTGGATGTTTTTTTCATAAAATGCAAAAGCCCTTATCTTTTATATTTCATTTTGATGAGGTTTTCCTGGAATAGTACTAATTAAATACTCTTTTAAAACTTATTACTGAAGCATCAAAGGTGTATTTTAAAACAAGATAAGAGATTTAAATTCTTTACCGATTCTGTAAGATGCTCTTTGCAAAAACACCTTGAAAACAAACCTGTATTTACAAGGAAGGAGATGGCATATGTTGACAAAAATTGAGAAAATGAAATAATGGTGCTGACTCTAGTTCCAACAAATGGACAGATTCATCCAATCTTTCTTTAAAAGGACAATGTTACGGAAGTGGTGAAGCACAGTGAGGTCCTTTGTTTGGATTCATGGAATGTGTGCTGCTCCAGGAGCCAGACCAACCCAAAGCAACACCAGTGAGGCAGGACTGGTGTATCTCTGGCCTGATACAGAAATTTGTCTTTTACTTCCTTCATGTTATTTCAAAATGGAGTTAATTGTTTTTCTGCTAGTAACCAAGAGAGAAATACCCATCATCCCTTTCATTGTTGGGACCAAATTTTAAAATGGAAGAGAAGCTGTAGAATTTTTAAAATTAAAGGGACTGCCAATTATAAGCGTTTTACTTGAAATATATTGTCAGTGAAGCAAATTTTTCTAGATAAGCAGACTGATTCTAAGAAGGAAGAGCGCTGTAAATAAAGCATTGGAGTGCATAGAGCACTAAGTTAGAATCTAGGAGGTGGATTCTGCTTCTTTTTCCCAGTGTGTTAATTTGGTTCCTTCCTCTGCCTTTGTTTCCCCCTTCTGCCTAGCCAGCAGCACTAGCTCTTGGAGGTAGGACCCATCCCTTCTTATATATATGAAATGTACTGCACAGGGCAGTGCCAGTGCCACCTACATTTCAAGACACAAAAAACCAAGGAGGATAAATCAGTAACTAGATCTAAGGTTATAAATATGTTACTCTTTGGCTTAGATAAATAGACTAAAAATATAGCACCACACATGCTGCAACAAAATGGTTTCAAATTAGTTAAAAGCACAAGCTAAGACTAAAATGT
Organism: Oceanodroma leucorhoa; assembly: GCA_030449065.1. NCBI lineage: Eukaryota > Metazoa > Chordata > Aves > Procellariiformes > Oceanodroma > Oceanodroma leucorhoa. The sequence goes on along the minus strand of JASVER010000011.1, from coordinate 4,879,786 downwards.
TGTCCTTTAGATTCAACCAGGCTGTTTCAACTGAAATGATGGACATTGTTTCTCCACAAGATGCACTCAAAACATGGCCGTGTTTCATATTCTGACCAGTTGTCAGGGCTTTGGAATGAACTTTCATTTCTTGAATAACTGGAAGGTTAAGCCTCTGTTATTGAGGATTTTTTAATTTTTTTTTGAAATATCCATCTCATGAGTTATGGCATAGAAATCTTCTGGGTGAACTTCATTTCTCTTTCGGAGTCCTGACTGGGGCAAGCAGGCAATTCCTGTCTCTTGTCTTCACTCTGCCTGTCTCAGTGACAGAGCCAGAACCTTGAAAAGAATTACAGTTGATAAGTATACCTTCATAAATGAAGTGCTTAAAATTGAGAAAAAAATGCTGTGTCTGAGCTAATTTATTCCTAGCCTCAAGTATGTTCTAGCCCTCCTTACCTTTAAAGTAAACTGAGAACTTTTGCCAAATAAGTTTTGATAGTAATAAATAAAGACTTCTTTGGGAGATGGATTCTGCTTGTCTCCAGATATGTTCAGAGTGAATGAGCATTCAAGTGTATCTTGTATCCTTGCCAAAATACCATTCCAATACAGCTTGCCAAAAAAGTCCCAGAGAACAGTTCTTTATCTTCTTGAGAGCCAAAAAATGAGTCTGTATTGTGGGATAGACTTACTTATCAGCAGTACAATTCAGCTTTCTTGGCCTATACTTCATTCAAGATAGAACCTGTTTAATGGATACTAGTGCCAAAAATTGTTAACAGCTTTCTTGGGGTGTTGGTAGCTGCTCATGCACCTCATCAATTCTGTCCTGTTATCTGAAAGGAGAACCACCATCTTATAGGAATATGAAGATCCTTTGCTGGGACTGATGTGGAAAAGGATTTTGAAAGCACTGTATACTTTATTTCTATAAAACAACAAAGAAAAGAAAATATGGATTATCAATATACCCAAGACATCACACACTGAAAGTTAAATTAGCAGCACAGCAAAAATGGCTTTTGTACAACCTGCAAGGTTTGATATAAAGGGGAGAGGCAGTTCATGGAGCTTGCACTGAGTGACTACGCTTTGAAAGTCACCCTGGTTTCCTGGTAGTTTTTCCAGTTCTGGGAGGAACACAGTGAAATGCTATTCATTTTAAAGCGAGGAGTGTAACCATAATATTTATGACTGTAAGAAAAAAGGCAGTTCTCTGTCTTTCTTTGAAATTTTCAGAGCTTGTTAAAAACTTTTATCTTCAGTGTGAGCCTATTTTGCCATGCTTACATTTTTCCAATCCTGATTTTTTGTTATCCAGAAACAAATTCCTCAGTGGAAAACATCTTCCACCTACATTGTTGTTGTCTGCTGAGCACACTGTAAGTTCCTGTATGATCTTCATTTTGGATTTAAAATTAAAACATTGCACCCTTTTCTGTCCATTAATTTCCTACCATTATTTAAGTGATAAATACACTGAAGCAGGAGAACTTAGGAAAAAAAGCTATTTCTGTTAATATTTTTGATAATATACTGTAGCTTCTCGATAGCCGAGTTCCTTCTAAGAAGCAAGTAGTTTGGATCCTGAAAGTAATTTGTGTCCTGGTGCTATGACGTCAAAGTGATTCACAGCTGTATAAGTAAAAGAGTTAGACATATGGAAGTAACATTATGGGTCCCTTCCAATTCCTTTAACAGCTCTTTAGCCATCTCTAATGAGTATCTCTAATTGTAATCTCTTCCAAAAGTTAGTTTATTCAAAAGCTCTGGCACAACTAAACAACATCATGTGATGTTTTGACCCCCTTCTACAAACTTTATAGAATCATGAAGAAATCGTTGTGGGATAACATTGAGGATGAGCTATGCAAATCTGCTTTTCTGTACTGGATTTTCAAATAGCCTTCTTAGTACTGTTGGACTCTCGATACCTGGATAGGAAAACAACTGAAATTCCACAGCAATTGCAAACTATCTGCAAACAGTTTTAATATTCACTTCAAAGCAGACACCAGTGAGTTCCAGAGAAGATTTTAGTAATGCAGTATCTGTTCAGATGAAATGACAGAAAACCTTGAGTCTGCTTGAATAAGGATACACGTGAACACTTTTGTGGCAAGACTTCCAGCATTTTCTGAAAAGGAATCCAAATCTGTCTCTGCACTGCTATGGATTGTATGGATGTTACCTCCAAGAACTATTTTATCTTACATCCATTTTTTATGTTAGTCAAGGTGTTTTCAATCCTTCTTTTTAAGAGTTATCCAGTTTGTATTAACATTTCAAACTGACTCATTGCTTCTGTTTCCAACTCATTTTTTTTTTAGCAATCTTCAGAATCTGTTGAGTAGTTATTTCTGCAATTTCATCTGGAACTTCAGTGATACTCAGCAATTTCTTCTATGGAGTTTTGAAAGTATTCTGTTCAGAAAGAACTATGACATGCAAAAGATTCTTTGGGCCATGGCAAGCACATTTTTAATAATGTGTTCATACTTTGTGCCTGAGTAAGAAAATGTCTTGTCAGGAAGCTTTTTTCCATAGGTTTTCTTTTCTGACCTACAGACCAAATACTCTGGCTGTGATACAGCATGTGGTATTCTAATGTTCCTTCTTGCATATTTAAATCATTCTGTGCCTTTAAAGATTTTTATTTTAGAGAAAGAATCATCCAGACTTCAGGAGAAAAAGGTAGTCGATCTGATTTGTGCTTATAAATGTTTCCCACCTGCCTCATCACCCCGGGTAACAGAAAATAGAAACGTTACACATCCTGCGGAATTCAGAAATTTCCTTACTAGTAGTCCTCAAATACTGGAAATACTTTTGAAATTGTTTACTGAAATGGCACTTCTTTTTCTTGGACCATGTAGGAATGCTTTGTGTGCTAAATTAACCTAGCAATCTCAAGAAATTTTTCACCTTTTTTTTTTTTTTTTGGAAACCCTGCCTTATGCAGTCCAGTGGGATAAAGCCTGGAAAGACATTTTTAAATCTCTTTTAAATGCTCTAATTCTGTTTAGTGATTAATCTCTTTCCAAGCTCTACCAAAATACAGTATTTTAAAGTCCTCATGTTGACTGTACTTACGTTGTTTCAGTATCAGCTTAAGTCAATGGCAAAATATTCATTAACTTTGGGATGATGACCAGTCCCTAACAGTGGAAGCAGACGTACCATGTGACTTACGTCCACTTGCAACTAAGCACTGTAATTTACATTCTGAGTAATGAGGATTGCAACTGGTTAGTCATCAAAGTGAATGCAAGTAAAAATACACACACAGCATAATCACTGAATATTTCACTACCAGAAAAAATTGAGATCTTTGCAAAGAATTAATTCTTCAGTCTTCAACTTACACTTTTTTGCAGTTATCTCAGTCACTGCTGAAATGCACCCATGCAGCACAGTAGTTTTAGGCAGGAATTGAAGAAGAAAACTTTTTCCAATTGAAGCTGCAGGACCAATTTTGATAGTAATTATCTGAGGTTGGGTCAGCTCACTGGATGTTATTATCTCCTGCCAAACTAAAAATGAAATTTATGAAAAATGAAACCTGTAATGATCCTAAGTGGTTAGACCCTAGTAATGGAAGTGATCCAGAAATACAGATCTTCCTGCTGCAGAAGCTATCATTTGGTGGCATTTCTTCTGAGTTGCTCTGAAGGCAAGAATTCCAGTTAAAGATATATTAATACCATGTGAATGTGAATATCATTTTCCAGCACTGTTGACTCTCATCCTATTAGGAATCCTGAATGTATCCCATCACCATGTAGGTTGCAGGTGTCAGACGGGATAGGGGGAAGAAGCAGCGTGGCGGAGCATTGGTCACTGAGCGATGCAATTGCAGACGTAGGTCCCTCAGTTCTTTGAAAGCTCATGTTGTTTGTGGCAGTATACCTACAACTGAGTATATTGCTTGTTTGCTTGTTTTAAGTATCCTTTTAAATTACTTACAAGCTTAATGGATTAGACTTGAAAACCTTTCCATTGTCATGCCTATTGAAAAGTCATGTTCACGCTCTTCATTCTTGCATTAGTCTCTTCAGGAATCCCATCATTTTTCTTGATGTGTGGTGTTCTATCTGAGATTTGTTGGCTAGTAGAAAAAGAGGATTGCTCCATATTATGTGTAGACATAGTCTTGTTTATGCCCAGTCTGACTCCTTGCCTTTTTGAACCAGTTGTACGTAATACAAAATCCAGTTTTGGCTCTGAAGAACTGTGGTTGCTCCTGTAGGCTGTATTTTTTCAGCTAGGTATTCCTGCATACATGTAAAGCTCTGCATTTGTCTTCTTTGGTCTCAGATATATTTTGGATACTTAGACTCTATTTAATCTTTCCTTATTGAGATAAACAGTCTGAGCTTTTAAATCTTCCATTCAGGCTGGTTTCCCAGTTCTTTAATCATTGTTATGGCTCTCTACTAATCCTTGCCGATCCCAGTGGTCCTGAGGTGAAAGCCATTGTGATTTCCTGCACCTCTCAGTTCAGGAACTTGTGACCAGTGAAAAGAGATTGTATTTCAACATCCCTGTGATCTCATGGAATAGCTCTGAGCCAGGAGTAGACAGTTGTAAATAGAGAAGCCTTTGGACCACTTTTATTTGTGACGGCAATTGGCCCATCTTCCAATAGATGTGGATATAGTCTTTCAAGCAACTCAATTTTTGTGACAAGCATAATTCAACTAAACCATATCGTATCCTCAAATTATTCTAAACAAAGTTCTCATAAATGTTATTCAGAAAAGCTTCAGGATCTAGCTCTGTGTAATATAGCTATTGAGTGATACAGTGTGTGTTTCAACATAAAGAAATGTCTCACAAATACTAATACCTAAGAATCAGAGGAAGTCTTTGTTCATTGAATTCTCAGAGGTCTTGGCACACCTTGACTTATGTCTCATATCGAGCTGTCTTTCATGTATCTGATTTAGAAACTGCAGTAGATCAGAATTGGGGAAAGTACATCCGGCTTTCATCACTGCCTTGTCAATATAAGGCGAAGTGACATGACAATAACACGTCCCAGCATGTTTGTTAGGGATCCTCAGCCATGAAATTTATAATCCTTTCAAACACAGAAACTACAATTTTAAAGGAGCTTTGTAGGGCTCATGGAAATTAAATGCAGAAAATACGGAGCGAGTAGAAAATAAAGTAGCTTCCATATTACTTAGTGATTTGCTTTAATTGCGGGAGAATGTTTTAGCTGAAGAAGTAAATCCTTTTCTGCTCTTATTAAATAAAACAATACATGACTTTTATATGTTTTCAGCCATTTTGAGCATTTGTGTGCAAAGTTTTGGTGTAAATATGTTTATGTATATTTACTTACAGAGGATTCCCAATAGTATTAACTTTAATAGCTGTACTTCTGGTTAAATTGGTGATTTACATTAAAACAAGTTTTTGAATACAGATTACTGTGTTGGATACTACAGTTCACCAACAGAAACAATACAGTTCATTTAATGTCACTATTGATTTCTGCTATCAGCAGTGTGAAAGATCATACGATGTCTCAGTAGGTATTTATATATAGTTGTATTAATGTCATTTTACATTTATATATAGATTAATGTGTTTCCCAGGATAGTAATAGGTCCAAAAATATTTATTAAGTATTTACACTTTCATAATATTTATAAAAGCAGTGAATTTGGCATATCCATGTCAAAATACAACTACATTTATTTAATTTAAATATATGTTTCATTTGGCATAGACAACTTTTGTGAGGTAAAACGGTGACCAGAGTTTTTAGATGAATTCTCGCTATCACAGTTACAGTCCTCACATTGGTCCTTGGATCTCATTTCTCAATGCAGCCCTGGGAAGCTGCTCCAGCAGATCCCTCCAAGACCCAGAGCTGCAATAATGAATGCAGCGACTCTTTCAAGTGGCCACTTGTAGGGGCAGAGTTAAGGTTGCTTCAGTTTTTGTCCTGACAATACATCTTCTAGCTTTTCAGACATATAAATCTGAAGTACTCTAATTCTTCACTCCTTGTTTTTCAGGTGCTTGAGTGACAGACAGTGAACTTCACTTGCTAGAAGCACAGAGCACTTCAGTAGCCTTAACTACGTGCATGGTAAGTTTTGTCATCGAATGATAGGAAAACCTTTTCCTGCACTAGTTCTCATATCCCTGTTCCACTGTTATAGTAAACTTATTTTCAATGACCACCTTTAAGGTGCTGGTTTTGACTTTGCTGGTCATTGCCATAGGAGCATGGCCAACAAATATCCAGGTATGGCACCAGAATAAGGTAGAGCTTTCCAAGAGCAACAATGAATCATTTAGGTAATTTATCATCTGCCACCAATCACCTTTTTCTGTAGTATTTTATAGTATTCAGATTAGTTCTTTAGCCCAGTTCTGAAATACTCTCAAGACAAGACAGATTTATTTATTTAAAATATATGTGTGCAAGTTTCTTAAATTATGTGGTGGGCTGGAGCTGCACCAACATAATCTTATCAGCATTCAGTATCACTGACTTTAGAAAAAAAATAAGCAAATGCATGATAATGAGATGAGATAAAAATTCAATCAGAAGAATAAAATATTTTTGTGATTGTTTTTATTCATTTTCTTTCTCACACAATTCCCTCTCCTAAAACACCCTGTCTTAAGCAGCCACTTTTTGGCATATGTTCCAAAATATATAAAACCTGGCACACATGAGTGGAGGATTTTTAAATTACTAGTGAGGACTGGATATACTTTCACTTTAATCTGAATTGGAAATAGCTCAAGTAAGGAATAACAATGTTGTCTGCAGAGATACTGATGTAAATAGAAAGATATTTCAGAGCGTAGTCTTTCATTTTTACTTTTTATTCATAACTGGTAATGAACTGTAAATAAGTTCACAAGGGATGTTGCTGATTGCTATTAAAAGGGAAAAAATACAGAAGTTTAAGAAAATTGGGAAAGTTCTGAAGAAGTTCCCCATTTACCTATTTCTTCCCCCTTTTCTTCTTTCAAAAAAAGAATTAGGATTAAAATTTTGGTAAAAGATGTTTTTTCTTTTCTAAGTTGGCACTTTTTTTCCTTATTTTTTCTCTCATTTTATCCCTCCTCTTTTTATGGAAGTAAAAGAGGGAGACATCCAGTGAGCTTTGCTCTAAGTGTGTAGTTTAGCTCCTTTGGTAAGTCATTTTCTATATATCCTTTTTTTTTATTCTTACATGTTGCTACATGTTTTCTCACCATATTTGTTGGGAGGAGAGCTAGCAACAGATGTCAGAATGAATGAGCCTGGTGTGCTTGACAAATAGGTAGATATTGAACAGTTTGCTCACTGGGTTATGTAACTGCAGCTTTGTAAATCCAGAGACTTGCAGCTTTTGGGTGTGGGGGCGGTCACAGGTAGTTTCGTGGAAGAACTTTTCAGGGAAGAGTGTCTTAATTATACTATGTCTGTGATGTTTTAAATATTAACTGGAGACCCCTACTAAGGACAACCCGACATTTATGAGTTATATATATCAGATATATATCAACTATATACTAGTTTTGGAATTCTTTATACTTCCTATTGCAGCCTGTTTTCCATCAGCGGACTATAAAAAACTTATATGCGCTGTTTAAGCTTCACGAGGTTCGTCTGAGGTAGATAAAACATGGAACGTTATCTTTCTTGAATACAAATATATTAGAAGGTATATATCCTGTATTTTCTGAATCAGCTTATATTTTTTACAAGAAGCTCATGTATGTTTTTAGTCAGAGTTAGGATTCCTGCTTAGGTAATAAAGTTACAGCATGTATCCATATATTAGGTGCTTAAACGCCTTTCAAAACTTAACGTGCTTATGTCATTTAGATATCTTGGTATTATTTTTATATGTATACACACACATGTATACACATGTACACATACTATTTTGGTGTTACTCACACTGCTTGTTTTGGCTTATTTGGGCATCTAGCAAAGGTACAGTACAGAGCACCTAATTTTTAATTCACGCTTGAACTCTCTTTGCATTAAACAGAGAGGGATAGGTGCATAGAGTATGATTCAGGCTAAACTAAACTCCAGAGTAGTTTAATTGCTTACTGTGCTCTTGGATCCTTGTTTTGATTGCTGAGATTGAGCATTTGGCCAGGCAACACCATGGTTCACTTCCAGCTCATGTGCACAGAATACTTCCCATGTCAAATGACAAATAAATGCAGGTTTTGTCTGTTCGGCATTAGCATGCAGAGGGATGTTCATTTGGAAGTGAGTCCTACATTCTACAATTTAGACATAGTCTCCAAAATAAAACACACTGTTTGATACTATCCATTCCTCTTCCTTTGACTTAGAAATTGTTACAACTGCTTTCTCCAGAGCAGTTGTTTCCTTGTGTACTAGAAACTTCAGCTGTAGAAAGTTTGACCTCTGTCATTTCTATCGAGACAAACCAAAATCTCCTTGCCTTTGTACCAAAGAATATTCCTTTATACCCGCAACTTCAGAAATTGTAGCAAATGTTGATGTAGGGTCCAAAACTGTTGCTGTATGTTTTGTATTTCATTCCATTTCTTAAAGCAGCATAACTGCAGGGTATGGACAAATTGTATCAACCACTCCTTGGCTAGAAGTGTCTGTAAAATGCTTTTATAGTTGGGGTCTTTTGCTCATCATCTTTTATAGCGTCAACCATGAACCAATTACTGTCATAGAACAATCCTGGCTGTATAAATAATAAAACACATATGGTATCATATGGCTTAGCTAACTGATATTAGGCAAAAGTAAAGCATCAAAGGAGCATTTCTAATGTGTAAATACCTACTTTTAATTTCCCCGATTGTATTCCTGATCATTTTGATGAAACTAATGTGAAAAAAACCCTAAAATAATAAAGAATAATTCCAAGTAATGTATTAGTTCTCAATCATTAGCATATTCCAATGATATATTAGTAAGACATATATATGTAAATATACTCATAGAAGATCCAGGGAACATTTTTATTTAGTTTTTTAAAATTCTACTTTCTCAACTTGTTGCAAGTACAAAGCTACTTGTTTTGTAGTTTGAGTCATAACTATTAGATTTTATACGCAACTACAATGTTTAGGAATATACACTGTTGTGATCCATCAGAATTTGTACAGTTACTGAAGCCCAGACTTGAGCATCCTTAGGTTTGGGTATATTATCTGCTGTGTACCGTGTTTGTGATAACTCATGTACCTTTCTTTATAATAATCTGAAACTTTGAAGCCTTCTCAGATCTTGTACTTCTCTTAAAATTCAGGTTGATGTTTTTATAGTATTTATATTCTGCATGTCAGTTGTAGAGATAGCAAACATAACACCGATGACCTATAAACATCCAGAATTTGTCCAAAGTGATCAAATTGTGTCCAGAGACAAATCATTTGCCAAATTAACCTTTTGGACATGAGTTAAATTGTCCTCAAACTACTTACAAGTGTGGGGTTTTTTTTTTATTTTTGAAGTGATGCTTAACTTGGTGATCTTACTATAAATAGAAAAAAAAAAAGGTTTAAACTTCAAGAGTGCCAATATAGAGAAGAATTCCAAATGGAGACAAATTCTGCATTTAGAGAGCAATCACGTTCGTTCTCTGAAAGATCTGCATTTTGTATCCTCAACTTTTTTCAGCTGTATTATGCATAACTTTTCTCTCTAGTTCAGTTGAGCTCAGTATAAGATACTAGAGAGTCAAGAGGAAAAACGAGCTTTATGCCAGCTTTTCAGATCTCTAGTTGGAATTAATGTCAACGGTTATCATAAGATACAGAAAAAAATTAATATCATCTACATATTGCATAGGCCATTCTGATATTAGCTATAGTTTAAAGTATTCAGAACATATCTCTTTTCTTCCCCTGTACGATTTCTCTATTACTTTCCACTTGGGTGAATTTAGCAAAGACAAAAAGTGATGGTTTGCTGATCTTGAAGAAGGGCAGCATTTCTAGAAGGGCATAAGGAGCTCCCAGCATAACGGAGAAGTGATCTTAAGTCCTTTAATTTTTAATATATTGATTTTATATGTACTCACCAAAAAAGAAAGATCCCAAAAGCTGTAACTAGCACTATATTTGTTATCAGAAATGTAATAGAATTTATGGTTAAATATATAATGGGCATATCTCATTTTGCATTAATACACTGGCTTTCATCTAAAAAGAAAATACCAAACATGCTAGGCAAAGGATACACCGTGCCAATAGAGTGAGTCATGCTTTCTTCACTCAATGTGTGCATCACCTTGAGTATTATAAAAACCTAGAAAACTGTCAACAAGTTGTGCTTTAGCATCATTCCTGAAAGTGGCATCCTTATTTCTGGAACTGTGTTCTCAGGGATTCCAGTCAGTACCCACTGACATGACATCCCTGGAAATATCATGTACTGAGGACTGACCGATGACAACTGCAGGCACCGGAGATACTTGATGAATATATTACAGTTCCAAAATATTGATATGTTGCTTGCACTTACATGTGCAATGTAAAGTTACTCTAGCTGGAAGTTCCTTATAAATTCAGAATTCATAAGCATTTTAAAATAAAGCATAAATTAGCCTTAAACAATATGGAAAATGTATTGTAGGCTAGTAAGTAGTATCCATTATTTTCTCTTCCACTAATTACAACCAAAGCCTGACCCAAGTATAACATAATATTAATTCTCCAGGGATCTTCCAATTTAAGAGAGTTAAAATTTTTCTGGGTTCAGAGGTAACACCTTCTGCAAATTAACAGAAAATTATTTTATTTTCTGTTCATAGATGATCTCTGTTGAATTCATGCTCATAAAATGTCCACTTCATATGTGGTGTTTTCTTGCCCTTTCCCAATTCTGTGGTGTAGAGACTGCTCATGAATTTCAAAAAGTTGTGTTAGAATAATCTTTTAATATCAGTTGTAAATGCCATTAGATTGAACTAGGTGTCTTAATAGCAACTCCCTCCCATGAGTGCTCTAGGTTTTAAAGATGAAGTTAATCTCTCTTTAGCTTTACACAAACAATTTATCAAAAACAATGCAATTGCAAATAGGCTTTAAGAGATAACCACTGACTTTTTTGGGACCTAGGGTCTCAATACCTGGGCTCTCAATGTCTTCCATGTCAGAAATCGTGGCAATAATTTAATCTTCAGAAGTCAGAATAAGAAGTAAGGTATTTCTGAAGATATCCTGGCCACTTTGAGACTCCTCAATAACTGTGCTGATTTACAGAAATACCTGTATTTTTATGAAGCTTTCAAAACATCTAAATAATACACCTTTTGTTACAGAGAGGGACACGTAAGAGCATAATTGATGGTTTGTCCTTATTATTGTTCATCAGGCTGAAAGGGCCAAGCTGATCACAGTCTCTGCAGTTGCAGCAGGGATGCAGTTGGTCTGGAGTGTCTCATAGTCATCAATCATTATCTGCCTTATGAGGGGGGGAAATGAACAGTTACAGATGAAACCAGCTTTTGAGCTTCACTTTTTCTGTGGCTGCAACTTTGTCTAACAAGATGCCTTCTCTAACAAGATGTTTCAGAACAGCTAAGAAATACTTAGGTACATAAGCCAGTAAAGAGGAGAGGTAGCTATGTTAAATAAGCATGTCTGCTGGATGCTTATATATATATCTTTCTGTATGTGAAAAATAAGCAGGCTTCCTGAAGTTTTGTAATACAGTATTCTAATCTAGGGAACTAGATTTGTAATTCTTCATCTGTGGTACTTTCCTCTGAAGTTAATTAATTTCTATGCTTTTATTCATAAGCAAATCTAGCTAATAAAATATTCTGTAAAAATAGTCAGATTTTCAAGTAATTTGTTTTTAAACATCCAACCAGACAGACACACCTAAAAGGTGCACTGTTAAAGTAAATATAATAAACCTGCAGTCTATATGTAGCATAGTATTACAATAATAGATAGAGGTAGAGTATCTATTTAATGCAGTGTTGTGTCCCAGAAGCTAATATAAGAAAGAGAAGTGTCRTTGTGTCCTTGAAAATGATTTGAAGACTCCACACATTTTTGATGATTTCAAATTAGTCAATGCTTCTCGCAGCGCTGTTAGAATGTAAGGGTTCTCCAGATCACTGAACTCAATGTGAAAAAAAAMCTCAAGAATATTTTTTTTTCCTCACTGTCTTCATATGTAAGTTCATAATTTTCTACTATTACACTTTTAGGGGGCTATTAATTTAATTATTGTAAGTAACCAGGACCCCAACAATGTCAATAGGACTACATGGGTTTGGGATCTGTCTTTATATATGGATGTATTTTTAAGAATAACATTACATTTACACCATACCAGAGCAGAAAATTAGGCCACTACTTCCAGTCTGCTGTGTTATTTTTTATTCTTCTCTAGTATTTCTTGCTCTAGCTATTGCAGAGTATAGCTTTGGGGGATGTGGAGTTTCTATATATCTTTTGAAGAAATGAGCACAAATTTCAGATGCAACCTGTTACTACCTGTTCAACATGATTTCTGAGAGGCAAAAAGCCTGACTGTGCTTTACAACTTTGATTTGTGAATCAATTATTTTTATCTAGCTTGAAGTAGTTTCATCTGCTTCAACTTCGTATAATATATTATGATACTATGAAAAACTACAAGCCTTGGTTATTAGTACCTAGTAAATGTTGACCGAGTTCCGTATTTATGTGTTATTAGAGGTATTCAATTTTTTATATTTTTAACATATTATAAAAGGGCAAGAAAACACGTGATGGAAATTTTCGGGCTCATTAGTCCATCTTTGGCATGATTCAGAAGACTTAAAGTCCAATTTAGTCAGTCTCTGGGGTAAAAAAGTATAACTCGTGAAATACAAAGAAGTGCATTAGTTTTAATTTGTCTGTAATGGTAATGGAGTTGGTATGTTCACAGTTCTCTGTCCATTTATCAATAGACAACCTCCACAAACCAGCATCTCCTCCCATTTTTCTTCCACAAAGGTGCTACAGCTTCAGTTTAGACAAAGTATAACTGATTGCATTTGGGCAAGACTTCGTGTAAGATTAGTTACATTTTTAATCAAAATGTCATGGGGGTACAAATGTAACGTGCAAAGAAGTTCTTTGTGTTGGAGGGATTCGTTGCTCAAGAACAGCTGCAAATGGCAGCCTTGTGCTGTACTTTCTTACCCTACAATTATTGAAATACCTATAAACATAAGGCCTTTTTATGAAAGTGATGGCTGGATCAGTTAAAGATTTGGAAACCTGAAAATTTAGTTTGGTGCCTAACCTCTAAGTGCTTGGCCCTAGACTGAAAGCCTAATAATCCTGTATATTAAGGCTTCAGATATCTGTGTAGTACATGGGGAGGGTTAGGTTATGTCTAAGTAAATTAAGTTCAATACTTTTGATTCCAGTCACTGGATACTTTATCCCCAAAAGGAGAGATTAGAATTCAGGAGATTTTATATTCTATTCCTCTGTGTAGGAATCAGAGTTTGAATCAAGAATGTACACAAAGCTTTTCAAACTTCAAAGGAACATGATGAAAATGTGGATAATATTGCATCTTAAGTATGTAGCCTCCCTTCCRTAAGGTTAATTCTACTAACCCCTCTGTGAAGAGGATAATGTATGTTCAAGAGCTGGCAGTGGTATAGGGTTGGAAGTGGTACCCAATATTAGATAGAATTTTTTATTAAATTCCCTGTGCCAATGTGCCCCTGCTTCAAAACATGTTCAGATGAGCATAGTCTGTGGGCTGATTCATAGCTATTAAATGGGTAAAAGATTGACAACCACAGTCAAAGTTTTGAACAAACATTTTATTGTTTCATCCTTGATCTCAAATTTTGAGACTCTCATGCTTGCATTTGAATTTATCTTTGTCACAGAGTGGGAATTCCAGGATCTCCTCTGTGCTGGGAAGTGCACTGTTCTTCCACTGATTAGTTAATTATTCACTTGGGCCTTCTCCAGCTGAGTACCCTGATATGAATGAATATAAACAAAATAGTTTCTGCCAGGTGTCAGCCCCTTAGAATAATGAATAGCAAAATAAATTAAGGTGGTGTTACTGGTGTAGTTTTTTTAAAAGAAGATGGAGAGAAATATCTCTAGCAATTACATTGTTAAAATGGTGTTTAAATAGGCTGGATGTGTGGAGGGCTTTGCAATTTAGAATGATTATATAAAAATAATGAAACTTGCTTTTTCTCAGTCTTCTGTGAAATGGAATAATCAGCACTCTCCTGAACAAACCATATTATTTTCCCATGTCTTTTCATTACTGCATTTGAAGTTATGATTCATATATTATGRTGATTCATAGCTGAGCCTTATGAAGCAGAGGTTTATTTTTAGAGTGTTACCTTAAATTAGTATGGCTAATAAGTGATTTTAAGGTACAGTGATTTCAGTGGTTCTGCATCTACTTGTTAGAATTCGATGTGTTTATATATGACTTACTCTGACACTTTGCAGTAGACTTTCCAAGGAGTAGGTGACTGCTGGGTGTTAASCATGATATATTAGAATCTTTAAACTCATGAATTATTAGGCCTAAAATGAAATGTGCTCAGTTGAGAAACATCTTTGCATCTGACATCTGTTATGCAGCAGCAGGGGTCACATTCATACCTTCACYGTGCACTGTATCATCTCAGAGGCCTTGGGCAATGGTTTGGCATGTGGTAGAGCTCTTCACTTGCTGTTGGGACATCAGATGGCACCAAAACAGTTYGTCACATAATTTCCAGAAGGGAGGAAGCTCTTTGGAGCTATCTGCAATGTGAATGTAAATAGGATTAACTCTCAAAGACTGGAAGATTGAATTAAACTGGAATTTTTCAAGATGTGTGGTACGAAAAAGTATTTATTTCCTCCTCTTTCCTACGGAGTTTTCCAGGATTTGAAATTTGGTATCTGTGGCCAAAGGAAAATTTAAATGGTCCTGGATATTTTCCTCCTTATGTACTTCTGGGACRAGCATGATGGAGCAAGGGCATGCATATACTCTCTAGGATTTTTGCAAAGAGGAGATGTTTCCCAGACCAGACTGTTAGGTCATAAAAAACCATTCATATGAAGAACTCCAATTACTGGTAAGAAACCTTTTTCTTTCACCCAGCCCCTATATTATACTACACAAATATTTTATACTTTCTGGACCTAATATTGTTTGCACCCCCCCAAAAAAATGAAAAAAGAAAAAAAGAGATCAGGATGGAAACCTGGGGGAATCTCTGAAAATTACCTTAATTCTTGAAATCTTGTTTGAAGGCTCTGACTTCTGAGTATTTGTATTGAAAAGTAGTTGAAGAGAATTTGTCAGCGCCATCAAGATGAAATATATTTTTCAGATTTTAACATTTTTTTATGTAGCTTGTTATATATTGTGAAATATTGAGTAGTTAGTGAAACTGATATTTAACTTCTAAGTCCCTTAAAAATTTCAGACTAAAAAATTCACCTAAATCTATTCTTAAATTAATTTCAGGCATTGTTCCTTGTAGAGCTTTTATATTTCTCTTTGTGAACAGATAATTGCTGCTATCGCCGCTCTCCTCTTGGTAAAGTGGATATTATGAGCTTCAGTACCATCAATATCTAGAAATAGAGAAAAATTGCAAGGTTAGGGGATTTTTCTTCTTCTTAGACTAATTCTTCTCTTTAAACTGTTAAAGTGTATGTATGGCTGACATTTTGCTCTAGACTTAGTATCTGTATCTTAAAAATGTAACACACAAAAAGCTCCTGGAACATGAGGTCATGGGCTGTCATTTTCCTTTAAAGGGCAGGAGTGTTTGTTTTATGAGGATAGTTTTTATCAGGGGACTTAACAGCCTTTCTTACTCCTCCTTCAAGGTTATGCTTTCCCTACAGAGTGTTTGTAAGGGCCTGCAGGTGATAGGTAGTRCCAAGGGAAGTGGTTTCACTTTTAGTTTTGACAAGCATTTGCTGCATTACTTACATAAAGAGTATGTCCCATTTCGTTTCCAAAAGCATCCTTGTTTCTTTGCTGCATTTGGTTTGGTGTTGAAGGACCCTGAATCCATGATCAGTGGAGTTGAGGGTAATGTTGGGATAGTAAGAGAGATTTGTTGCAAATCTGCCTGGCACATCTGCAGTATGGCTCAGTCGCTCCTTTCTGCACAGTGGAAGCATGAACTTGACAGATTCATACAGCAATTTTTATGACTGTATCTAAGCCCACTCAAGCTTTCTCTTGAGTTGAGGTTTTGAATCATTTCCTTCTAATCAAAAGCCATGGTRGTATTTCAGTAACAAATCTTTCCTATGTTTAAATACTTCATGTGTCTGCATCTCCAGGACACTGCATTTCTCTGCTCTGGGCCAGGGACACCCAAGGACGCCTGCCTTCTTTGCCAAGCATCCTTGCTCTGCTCTCTAAAGCCTGCCTGATTCTGTCTACGTGGCGTGGCTGCAGTCRTGGCTGCCATGGAGGCAGTAGGCATTGCAAGAGCCGTAGGTTCTATGCAGAGAAGCAATGTGGAATTCTGCGCTGCCAGGGAAAATGGTGAATTGCAGAGGGAGGAACTCGATGGCCTGGAGCCATCCAGGTGTGGGGTTTGTGCCAACAGGAGGTGGGTGCTTTTTCCATCACCATGCTCCAGGGTCCCTTTACTTACCTCCTCTCACAGGGCACTCTTATAAGCTTATAATCTTAAGGGTGGACAAGTTAAAAACACTCCAAGATGCAGCTGAGTGTGCCATATCTGAAAGATGTGTAAACCYATTAATTTGACACTGGTTCCAGAAAACAAGCCCCTATTAGTAATAGTGGTCTTTATTAATCTGAGCACAGTAGTGTTCTAATGAATCAGTGTCGTTTCTAGATGCACATTGGTTCACTTGGCAAGTTATTGGAGCACTAGCAGAGCAAGCAAAAGGTAGTATATATGCTGATGGAACAACTGTAGTGCAAATATGCGCTTTGTATATGTATCTGAAAATCCTAYTCAGTCATCAGCAAGGAAATTGTTACCCATGCTTGATTTAGATGTGACCATTTCCCATAATATAGGCAGAATAATTTGGTAAGGAGGAAAAACCCTTTTGTGAGTATTCTGTCTATTCTGTATTGTATGCACCTCATGCCATTTTAACAACTGAGACTGGGATTTTGGGGGGACTGTAAAATCATAAATGAAGTCAAACCATGCATCTAGAATGAACAGTTAACCTGAGCACTGCTGGTGCTTGTGGTCCCATTGCTCACCCAGGAGTAAGGTAAACAGTGTTTTCCTCTAACAGTGGAATTGCTTCAAGAATGCCTTTTCAAGCTTTTATTTATTGTATTCACCTCAGGATCATGAATAAAACAAACAGTAAAAGATGCAACGCTGTTCTCACAATAAGGTCAAATAATATAGARTGAAATCCAACACTCTGCAGGAGGCCAACACAAGTCATACACCCCAATTAAGCCATCAAAGTAGATTTAAGTGGAATTTATTTGGTGTATAAGATTTGAACTATGAGTTTCACCTTTAGAGAGGCAGTCTACAAAGAACAAATGCTGGGCTTGAACTTGTCCCCAAATAAATCAATGTTATCCTGCTGATACCACAGGAAAAAATGACTTCTAGAGTCATGTCACTTGACTCTTGTTTGTAAATACCTATTTCTAAACCTTTGGAAAAGTATTTCAGCAGAGAAAATAAGCAGAACACATTCCTATCTTGGCCTTATGGCTTTTGTGAATTATTTATTCTGGGTTCTGGGTGGCTTGTTTCTTGCCCTTGCCRTCTGTAGATTTAGTGATTTATATTTCCACTGCAGAATGTTACCCAGGATTGGATATTGAGTACAACAGCACAAGGCATAAGGAGATGGGTGGRCACAGGAAATGAAGATCTTCATGTCAACCATGTTCAAAGGGTGAATGAATAGAGAAAAAAGTTTTTGCAATATCATTTGATTCTCTCTCCCTTTTAGTCCGTGTTTGGACATTTCTAGTACACGGTAGAGACTACAATATCATTAAATTTTTATCTTCTGTTATATACAGAATTTGTAGGCTCTGTGTAAACAAATATTCCCAATACACTGTATATATTAAAAGTTTCTATGATATTTCCTGAAGACCTGCTTAGGGAACATTTATGGTTTTGTATATGTTGACTTTTATATAGACTTAACTTGACACTGAGACTCTGAATTTGTGATCACTTGGCCTTTGGGGTTTTTTGTTTGTTTTTTTTGGGGGGGGGKTTGGTGTGTGTGTGTTGGRTTTTTTTAATAATATAATTATTAGTTGAGCCTAATGCCTTCGATGAACCTTTTTTTTCTCTCCTTCAGATGAACAAAATAAATTACTACTCCACTCCTTTCTGTATTGTTTAAGATGTTCAGATTAATAGAAAATGGGGAAAACACCTACATGAGATCAGCTTCTTGGCTAAGCTTGTTTAGTTAACATTTAGTGTAATGTATCTARAAGGAAGTAACAAGCAAATTAATCTAATTTGAAAGTTCTGAGTTTTCTATATGTGCTGTATGTAGAATTTGGACAGTGATATAAAATYCTGATCTGCATTTGCTAATTTATGATTGTGGGAGCCTTGTCTTTTAGTGGAGCTGGGAATGAGGATACTTCTCTCTTCATCACATGTTGAAACAAAAGCTGGAGTTTTTTTCTGGTAGAACTTGCTTGCTTGAAATAAGTAYGTGTGATTCAGCATAACATTTAAACATCTCATTATGTACTTTCACTTTTATATATTTTTAATTTTTTTCTTTAGTGCTGCAATAAATTTGTCCCTTAAAATATATGGGTTTGCTCAAATGTAGTTTCAAAACATCAGCCTTTTGTGGACAGAGYTCATCATGAAAGGAACTGTCAAAGATGAACATGCAGTTTGTTACTGCAGGGAACCAATAAATAAGAATTCAAGCTTGTCAACATTTAGCTGTAGGAAATTTGAAGACATTCAAGCTTTAATGTCACAAACATTCATAGAGTGCTGAGAGAGCTGTCGAAATGTCTTTAATGACACCACTTAATGGGAGCAGATAAATGTAGAATGGGACCCAAGGCCTATACCTGCGGAGTGCCATAAACAATTCTGTCAATACAGGGAAAAATATAGATCACTGAAATCATATTGTGAGTGGAATGAATGTGCTATCAGAATTAAAATGTTGCAAGTAGCCCAATGCTCTGGAAAGCTGCCAGTAGTTTCATTAGCTGTAGGGAATTCTACCAATTCTGGTTGTATGTATCAAATAAACAGATTAAATAAGAACTTCAGAAAACAAGAACTTAAGATCACTATTGATGGGCCTCATCCACGTGACAGATGAAATCTTTGGAAATGCCCTTTTCACAGTAAGTATTCTTAAGTTTCATACTTTCTGTAAGGTAGCACAAGGTGACTGTGGTTGCACATCATCTTCTGTCTTGGGACAGTTATGGTCTTCTCTTTTCCATTGAAATACAAGCCTTTCATCCTGTGAGGGAGTTTTCTTTGCCTACATAGGGACACAGAACACATCGCACTGAATCGAGACCACAGGGGTGTCCCATAGCAGTACATGGCTTTGTGAGACCAAAGTGCTCGTCTTCCAGGAYTGGGACCAGGGCTTGATCAGAAGGTTGATAGTATTAAAATACAGCAGTTCCTATATTGTGTCTTCTTGCATTGTATATTGTTTGGTTTCACTTCTCTCTCTCTCCCCCCTGCCCCCCTCCAGACACACACAGGTGATAGGAAGGATTAGGAAAACTAGACTTATCTTAAGTTGCATTACAAGTAATTTGGAATTATTCATTTAAACTCTGTGATTATTATGTGCAAATACTTATGTAGGTTAAGTTTTAGAATATTTAACTCCTCTTCTCAAGGAGATGCTTCTAATTATCCATTTTTAATAATCCTCAGTGGAACAGGTACCATTTAAAAATGTACATTAATCATAAGTWACCTATAATTATAAGCAGAAGTAAGTATACTTGCACTAATGAGCCAGTGACATTTAAGGACATTTGTGCTAAAAGGAATACAGCATTATGAAGCATTATGTCGCAAAGGTGAAACACAACAAAACTCCTAAAATGCTTTTCTTTAATGAAAAAGATTGTATTTGACACTGATTTTTGTGCCAATCTTGTTTGTTGCAAGACAAATTGTTGCATGCAATCTAGGTTATAATAAGAGCAAACTGCATATTTCTGGCTGTGAAATGAAATTAAAAGTTGGGTGAACCAAGCAGTTTCCCTCTTCGGTCTGTCCTTTCATTCTGGGAAAGTACGTGATCAAAACGTGAAGGCTGCTCARCTAACTATTTAAGGTATAATTAATGTTAAGGTTGTGATTAAGTCGTTGATACAAGTGAACCTTTAGCAATATGCTTAAAAACTATATGGATTAGAAATGGACTGCTGAATGAAACTCGAAATACTAACCATTGGAGCATTTGCATAGATGCAGCTAGTTTCCATGGACTTTCACCAGTGTGAATTGAGAGTAACTCTGCAGAGAATTAGGTTTGAGAAACATATTTAATTTTATCTAATTAATAAACTGATGCCTAAAAATGTGTTGCAGTAACTGTAAAAGGAAACAAATACCTGTAAAATATATCACAGTGAARTGTCAAAGGTATTTTCAGTGAGAATCTATATATTTCTTGCTCTAATTTAAATATAAAACTAAGAATTTGAAATTAAATTTGAAAATAAATTGATGGATGTTACATAAATGAAACAAAGTTAATTTTAAAAATATTTTCTGTTAATTGAAAACTGGATTTATCATTAAAATTGTGAAAGGGAAACCAACAGATCGATATCACTGAAGTTGAACATACTACAGCCACAGGTGAGTGATATTATATACCTGCAATCATGAATTTTGTATGAAATGTCTGTCAATAGGATCTGAATACCTTTTTGCTTATCAGGCTAACAAAGGCATACGGGGAAAGGTCCAGAGAATAAGAAAGAAGTCATAGATCATTTGGCTACAGGGTTTTCAGTCCAATTAACTACACTAGGTTTATGTCTCGGAATCCTGAAGAAGCTGTGCACTTCTTGAGTGTGAGTGTGTTGTATCCAAATGTATATCTTTGCCAGCGTTATTTTCCTATTATTTATTTCGTATTTTATGAATGGTTGTACCTGGTAGATAATTAGCATGTAGCTCATCCAGATATTCCTAGGTATCTTACCTTAACACTGCGGGAGTCCTTTTGCCTCTCTGTATTGTGGGCACATTTTCTGTCCCATTAATGTCATTGGGAATTATGTGTGAGTTTGGAAGGAAAATAGAGCTAGGGAAGGAGCACCTGAAACTAATATTTACCACCAAATAGACAAATTGGCCTGCTTTTAAGACAGAATTTCATGGATGCACATATTTTAAAGGGCAGAATCGTCACTGTATAGAAAACAGTAAACATACAAAGCCTTTATTCTGTAGTGCCTGATACTGAAGTGCGCTTAGCATTATTAGTAAATCATAGTATTTTATGATAAGCGCGTGGCTCATTCRTCTGCCTTTTTTATAGCGCAGCTTTTGCAAAGCTGCCCAAGTTAATTCTGATATAGAAGGCCTGTGTGAAAATAGAAGCATTTCATTAAGAATACATTAAAAGGAAACTAAAGTGATGAAAATATGCCAGTAATGAATCTCCACAATTAATGGCCCAAATTAATGAAGGTTTCTCAATTCAGGAATAAAATAAGAGCTTCTAGAATACTTGCTCACAGATATCTAGCTTTCAGTCCCAGGAAAGAGAGGATTAATTTATGTCCTTTTCGATGGATTAATGTTATTTGGCACAATTTGTAAAGTTCTTTCTTCTCTCTCATTCTTACGTATAGTATCAGACCTGTATGCTGAGAGCTATGAGAGGAAGTAGCAAGTAAAAGGAATAATGCATACATTATCCCTGCTTCTAGTTAAGCATCCTGTGCATCTGCAGATTCAGTTAGTTTTGGAAATAGGAGAAAGTGCTTGGATAGCAATATTTTTTCAGGTGTTTTTATGTGAAGGTTTAATATGCATAGCCTGTCTTCAGTACACCTGTATGCAGTAGACTGAAATGGATCCTTTATGAAAATGCATTTATTTTGCATTATCCCTGAACATGCTTTATCATGTGAATACATTTTAGGTTCTTTTAAAGCGGGAAGACAAATACAGGACAATTAGATTTCAAGGAATTCCACATCTGACTTATGTTGCTGGAAAATAATGATAATCTTGCTGATAAGTTAACGTTTTATTTTTTAAAAAAATCATAATGGTTATGAATAATAGGTTTAAATATACTTTGTTTAAATCTTGGACAGAAATTTTGATAACCTATATGTATTTCACATTATCCCATATACAACATGTATTTTATGCACAGTTGGCAAAGGTGTGATGTTTGGTCCTCCAAATTTGTCTGTACCTGCAGGTGATGAGGTTGGATATTTATGTTTATTAGAAGTGATCCACAAGTGGAGATGCCAAACACTGTAGGCATATGCTGAGATTGGTAGCTTAACAGTGTGGGGCACCAACTCTTACCAAGGCAATCAGTGTTGTTACAACATGAATCCATAATTAGAGATAGTCAAAAGTTGAGATTTCTTGCAGCAGAAGAGATGCTGTCATCAAATTCAAACTTTCAAAATATTGTGGAGAAAGAAAAATTTTCCAGAGCTTCATATTCACTTGTAATTATCAGCAATGCCAAAGATTTACAAGAACCAGGAATGCCAGAGGAAGAGCTGGTACTTTAGTCTACAGAGGCTAATGGAAGTTCAGGAGTGTATGAAGGTGTGGGTGACCATTGTTAGAAAAATTCAGAGCACCCTTAGTGCCAGTACTGGGATAGCATCAGCACTTTGAGGATGCTACCACAGCAGCTCTTTTTCTTTCATTGTTACWGATAGCATAGTATTAAAGGACACTGTCTCTGCTTTCTACGTTTCTGATGAGACAGAACAACACCTGGGCTGATTCCATGTTACCTACTGTTTTTGTAAAGTCAGTTTTTTAAGCTTGRTGTTCTAGCCAAATTCCGAACATAATTGTTCTTTCCTTTCAATTTCAGTTGGCGAGTAGGTATTCTCAATATCAGCTTTTGCCTAGTGCTGCTGAATATACTACTCTGGTGACTGGATATCAGGAACCTGCCTCTGAACTAATTTTAAGAGAAGAAAATTGGTACTGTGTGRGTAAAGCTGCACATTAGGGCTGAGCCTGCTGAAAGGGGAAATCCATCTCCTCCCACCCCTTCCTTCGTGYTGGCTCTGTGGCTTGTTGGACCACTTTTTAGCCAATTCTGTTTGCTATACCCAGCAGAAAGATATTAAGTTYTCATTTGCTGAGTTATTTCTACTGGTGTAGAAGGCTTTAAGATATGTAGAACTAGATCAAAACACCAGACTATATTATCAGGGTACATCTGRGTAAAAACTGCTGAGATATTGGCTCTGCTAGAAGTAGTAACTTCTGTCTGCACCTTTTTGGTTTTTGTGTAGGACATWTTTTTTTTATTTTTTTTTTTAAATCAGGTCTTCYCTACTTAATTTCCATTCTCTTTGTGCCAGGGTCACATCTCCCAAATGTTGCTGTTTTACTTTTTAAGGAAACTTGGGCYAATATTATGTCTGTGTTTTCCTTACTGTTTTTCTTATGGTATATATACGTATATATACTTTCTTTCCTCTGGGCCCACTTCTAGCTCCTGGGCACATAACTAGCTTCTCAGTACTTCTGTCACTTCCAGTGTGAGAGCTTCAGGCATAGCCTGGCTCCTGGAAAGGATTAATCTGGCGAGTTCTCCTGACAGACATGTTGTTGAGTAACTGAGTGTGAAATAAAAAATTTTGTTGTAGTCAAATTCRGCTGTTTCTATGAAAAAGTCACTGTGAGGGTGACCAAGCACTGGAACAGGTTGCCCAGAAAGGTCCTGAAGTCTCCATCCTTTGGGATATTCAAAAGCCRTCTGGACATGGTCCTGGGCAACTGGCTGTAGGTGACCCTGCTTGAGCAGGGGGGTTGGACAAGATGACCTCCAGTGGTCCCTTCCAACCTCAACCATTCTGTGATTCTGTGACTGTCATAGCAGAACAGGGACACAAGTTCCCCACCCTCAGCTTCTCAAGCCCTTTAGCCTTTCTCAAAGGAGAATAGTAGTAGTACATTAAAAAACATTAATACTGTACTTTTCTCAGGCTAATATATCGTGTTCCTCAGGAGGGATAATTACAGCAAGCCCAGCTAGAGCGTCATGCCGTGTAATATACCCACAGAGATGTATACACAAGGCTCTGYGGCTGGAGAAGGGAATGCTTTCCTGCCGGGGCAGTCCTGCCTGACTATGGTATCAGGCAAAGCTAAATGTAGCTGCCTTGGAGCAAGTTACTACCACATTCTCTTTGTTAGCGTATTTCTAGATACTGAGTCATTTTATATTTGTCTCTACTTRGAAATACCTGATTTGTCCCCGTAAGTGAGTGTGTATGTATATCTATGAAACACACATTAAAATATGATGGATATATACTTAGAACATTACACTGTAAAGATTTAGATGAGAGGTATTAAATATTTGAAATACAAATATTTAATAACATTTTTTATAATTAAGAATTCCAAAATAGCTATTTTCTCTCCTTTGCCATTTGTTAGAATGAACTGATCCTGTGCCATTTTTTTCTCCATTTAGTACAGTCTCTACTGTGAAAATGTATTTTGAGACATTTTCATTATTTCAGATGCACAAGGAAAGACTAATCAGCTGATGTTAGAAGACTAACAACATTCAAATGCAACAACAGATGGCATTAGGAATATTGCTTGAATAGGGAGTTTAAGATGAGGCTCAGAACTCCACGTGTATTTCTGCACATGCCTTGTGATGTACTGCTGCTTTTGTCTGCCGATCCCAGTTATATTTAGGCATTTGCAAAACTACAAATTATGAACTGAAAACCAAAATGAATATTGATTTAAATATCAAAACATGATCTTGCTTACATTAGAGTATGAAATGTTTATACTGAACTATATTAACTGTATTACTATAAGGAGAACTGGCAATTGCCGGTTCATTATTGATGTCAACTTACACGTATCCTAACTTTGCAAAAACCTAACAATTTGGATTACAGTTCTCTGTACAAAGCATCAAGGTCAAGAAAATATTTCCTTTTATTTTGTTTTCAGAATATCATCTAAAATGCTCTGCACATGTACAAGAACAAGGGAAGGAAATAAAGTATTCTTTGCTGCGGTTAAAACAGAAAGAACCCACTGGATACTTACCTTTGAGAAGGCTTGGCACTGCTAGTTTTTGCAGTAGGGAGTTTGTATTTGGCAGAGACAACCATTCATCTCTCTTCATTGTTTCCTTAAACTCTTGACATTTTTAGACKATTGAAAATGTTCATTTATTAGATGTTATGTGCAGACTTCTTAGTATGTGGCCACTAAATCCTGAATTATGTCCTCCAGCCTCAACCCGCTCCAGACCCTCGAAACATACTTGGATTTATGGATATGTACAATATCTGGGCATGTTGTACTATTCTCAAAGACTGATCCATCAAGCTACCCGTACTCTAAAACTGCATGAGCTCTGTGGACACCTTGTAATTCATACTTCATTGCATAGGAATTAAAATGGATCTATAGAAATATCTCAGCTTTGGACAGTGACTGTCATGTTTGACCAATGCAGCTTGAATTGAAATTAATTTTAAAGGAACAGAAGTATCTCACAGAGTGTGTCATAGATTGGAATAAGTTAAGGTTAAATGGACCTGTAGTGGAGGATTGGATTTGGAAGCTGGGAAGAAAGAGGTTGAACATTGAAGCTTAGGACTGAAAATACATTTTTTCCTAGATTCCATGAAAAGATAGCACTGGAATTTTGTTTGATGAAAAATGTTAGCATAGCTCAGAATTCTTACTCCAATTTGGAGTAAAGTAAAAATATGGACTTCAGAATTKTAAGTTTTTGCTTCCTCCAATAGAGCCATTAATTACAGATTTCCTTACTGTTTMTTAGCCAAATCAAGTAAGACTGGCACCACATGGAAACACAGAGTAGTCTTCTTAGAGAAAGTGTCATTAATTAGAGAGTTAACTGCAGTGTCTGGTCCTAAGACAAAGATTAACAGTATGTTTGGTAAAGAGTTGGGGCAGAACATCTGAAATGATCTGTTGTGCAAGTCCCTCAATGAGAGAACGTGAACTCTGTAATATTATATTACAATGTCGATCAGTGTTAGATTCAGGTCAACTTTAACAGGGAGTTAGAGATAGCATATGRTATCTTGAATGGAGTATTAAAGTTTGTATACCTGATATAGGCAAGTAACTGATCTTTATTACTGMAGTATGAGTTGCTTCAGTATTCAGTGTCTTTGAAAGTCAACTGCTGATTTTTAATACAGGCATACATGTTGAAATTTTAGGCTCACCTGTAAGGACAGGTTGGTGTGAGGATACTTGCAGGTTTCCATGAAGCTACAAGAATTTTGAATGCCTGAAGATACGGTCTAAATTGCTACTAACACAATATGCAATCAAAATTACTCCTACTAAAATAACTGTAAGATGCTTTGAGCATTAAACCCCATATTACAATTTTTGTCAGTAATTAATTTATACACTTCTGTTCTTAAAGCATTAACTGAGATCAGCTCAACTGCTAAATTAGTCTCTTGCTGAAAGTACACATTTTCTTTTACAGTGGTGCTGAAACACTGGATGTCATTTATCTGGTTCTCTTCTTATATTGACATCATCACTCCAGTCTCTGAATGTTTTCTAAGCATATATTACGTATTCCTGTGAATCAGAAGCTTTATGACAGTGGAATGCTTAAGAGATGAAAGCTAACATCTTAGACAGATTTAGCATTTGAATTGGTTACAAAGGTATGTMCATTTTTTAATGAAGAAAAATTGTCGAAATTAAAAATGTTTAAAAATGCTTGAAGTTCGGTGAGAATTCTTGTGAACAATGTCTGGAACTTTTTAAATATTTCAAAACTTCATTTTCTGAATGTCATCATTTTMCTACTATGTTTTTATAAATTTTAGTATATTGATTTATATATGCTTTAAGAACATATTTTAAAAATTTTCTAAGCTATTTCATGAGTTCTTATGTATATATGCATYAGATGAAATATACGCATATGCCATAGCATGATAGTATACATATTGTAGTATTTAATTTTATATTTAACTTTTATCTTAGAAGTCATTATGACACTTCATCAGATTAGTTTGGAATTAAATCTGGTCTGTTAATGGTTTTGTTTTGGTTAGGTTTAGTTCTACCCAGTCATTCTGAATATACTAGAAAGGACAGCTTTATTTCAGGAAGAACTCCAACATAAATTTTATTTTTCACTCATGTAAATATATACTTACTCATATGCATCCACGCRTCCACCAACCTGCTACTTTTCATTAACCTGGCTCTGCCAAAAGGCCTGCTGGCAATATGATTCCTGAGGAAAGTAGTTCTARGAATCACCTCCATAAGTAGTATGCTTTCGTATATTATTTACTTTATATATTCATCTTCTAAGCATTTGCTATTTATGTTTGTTAACTTCTTTAAAACGTTAATATGCCTAATTCTAAGTGCATATAYGTAATACATAATACATATACATCAAATTTACAGTGGAACTTTATATTGTATCACTATGTATATGTTTTGCTAATTTTACTTGCGTAAGTGATGGCTTATTGACCAAAACAAAGTTTAACAGGCAAATGCTAGAATTTAACAAATAATATCAGTTTGCCATTTTTCTCTAACCAATAAATAATATACCTCCAGCTTTTCTGAGTAATAAATTTCTGGAGATCTACATACCAATAAGAAACTTGATTTGTCTCAGGCAACTMCAAAAATTGCCTGCTACTTCTATAAGCCTAGCAAACCTGAGCAAGTTCAACAGAGGGCAGCTGCAATACAGAATGGCTTGAAAGATGTTTTGAAAGATGTTTGAAAGATACTCCCTTCTTGCTGCTCTGAATGGGTGGCTGTAATGAAATAGCTTGACCTTTAATTCAGAGTGTTCCTATTTGTGTTGGTATGAAATGACTTGATACTTAAAAAAAAAAAAAAAGCTGAAATTAAGGCATGAAATTTAAAAATAAAACTTTTCTGCAGCCATTTTATGTAACTGAAGTTTAGCTGAAGATATTCAACATACTTTTACTCAGTTTTCAAAGCAAATATGAATACATCAATGTTTCCCATAATCCATAAATTCTAAATTTCATACATATCTACTCAGCATCTGAAATGGAGCCAAAGGTGATTTTCATTCTGGCATTTCARCATACGATTTGTGATCATTAAGCCTGTTAACTGACCTCTAAGTGTCATAGTTGGAGCTCACTACAATTTTGGGAGCAATGTTTGAAAATTAATTTCTTAATTTGAAAAATTTGTTCGTGACCTCATTTCTCAAAGTTACAAGTGAAGACGTTTTGGAGCTGACTATTAATTGCCTTAACCACTAGATTGTCACTCTTACCTCAGTGTGTTTTGATAGAAGGGTGGAAGGCTAGGGTATGAGAAGATTTGCAGTCATACTTTATGGAGCTGAATTGTCTTATTAAACAGGTACAGGTCTTTTCAGTGGAGTTTTTCCTTTTTTTCACCATTGTAAAGTTGGGCCCTGAACAGTGATGGATTATGCTGGCAGCTATTATGGTCTTTTCTGGAGCCTTTATTTTACTTGTCTGATATCAGTGTTTTTTTCACCATATCTTCTGATTTCTGGAGAGAGCATATGGACAGAAACATACTGATTTGTCTAATGTCATCTTTTTTCTTTTTTTTTTTTTTAACACTTTTTTTCAGTTTTTCACTGAATAAAATAAAGTGTAAAGGATAGGAAAGAAAAGAAGAGAATAGATCCGAGGAAAACCTGTAAAGAGCTGTGCAGGATAAAGATAAGAACTTATGTTTTCCTCCTTTATTAACATTTTAAATTCAGGTCCCACTATCTCAGCAAGGTATATCTTGGTAATAACTTGTAGATCCAGCTAGGAATGGTAGCATCATAGAAAACAGACCTATTTAAAATGTTCTTCCCAAAGAAGCAATTGTGAAATTCTCTCCCTTCTCTATTCGTCTGCCATAGGAATTCTGCTTTATTGTCATGACTCACTGTGGAATTATTCAGATGACAACAGCTCTGGTATACATAGGCATAGTTTAACTGGTGATGGGTATTTTTCAAAAGAGCTTACATCTTAGCTGAATTTTGCCATCTCATTCCCTGAGGCATATTATCTCTTGTAAGTGCATAATATGTCTGCCTGAATGCAGGTACTCTATAAGAGCTTTATTTTAAACGTCGTCTCATTCTCAGTTGGCTAAACATAGCACTGCATAACAAAATCACTGCACAAGTGCAGTTGTACTGACCAAACATGTCATTCTTGAAAGCGCTGTTCACTTCAGTAGGGAGTTTCTGCTCAAGAGYAAAAATCCTGGGGCAGCAAAAAAACAAGAGGAAAAATCTTTACTTTTAATTGCCTTGAAAACAGGCTTCTCAAAGCTTCAGGTTTCCCAAGCCTGCCCACTAAGCAGTTGACAAGTGCAGCACAGACAAAAAAAGGTTCTCTGACTGAAACAACTGCTAGCCAGGCCAGAGAAAAGCCCTAATGCGAACACAGATAGTGTATCCCAGTAGCATTTCCTTGAATCTACGCCAAAGCCACTTTCAGCTACAACAGTAATATATAGATTTTTGACAAGGAAGTGATTTTTGATGGAGGTGGCAGTGTCATATAGCTTTCCTTCTCTTTTATCAGCATAGCAATGGAGCTGTCTTCTATCAAGAAAAAGGGAAAAATGCCAAGGGAAATAAAATCAACCAGGCAAACTTTCTACATTTGGGCTGATGAGCTGTATGCCCTTGTTTGGAAAATTTAAGGCACTACAAGCTGAGAAGCCTTTTTGCCAATGCAGAGTTTTAAATGATAATGCAAAGGCTTTTGTGAGATTGCTCACAATTTACTCTAATAAAACCAGTTCCGTTGTGAGTTTAACAAGTGCTTGTATTCTGTGTAATGTAGCAATACTGTAGAGACATCTTAGATTTTGATGGCAGGAATCTCATAGCTACGGCTCTGTGGTTTTGCTTTGCTTTTAGAGGTTTTAAACAGAGTTTTGACAGAGAATGTGAGGGAAGGGATACTCAAGAAGTTAATCCTGGGGGAACCTCTGGTTCCAGGCACTTTCGGAAAAGAGATTTGGGAAAAATTCAGGTGTAGATTCATGTCTAATCTTTCAAACTTGTCCATCTTATTAACTGAATTTTAAATTTAATTAAATCTCAATATCTGAGCATCAGATGCTTTCCCTGGACATTGAAGAAGTATACTACAAATATGAATTTTATGCAGACATTTTGTCAATTCACTGATATGCTGGGGATGGAAGAATTTTAGTTGAAATAAACAAAACTAGGTTGAATTTGCCCTATCCCTGTTCCCAGCCATCTGGATTAATTTCTCTCATCTGATAATGACCCTTCATCATCATTTATTCCTCTAGTAGATTTTTGGACCTGTTCTCGACCCTGTAATCTCTAATATTGCCTGAAGAGTTTACAAAGACAGCCTGGAAGGTAGCTGCAAAGGCATTCTCATTACWTTAATGAGTTTCTGACCACTGGTCCAGGCTATCAGCCCTATATTTAATTAAAGTAGCACAAGCTGTGTATCCACCAAATGTCTAGGCAAAGGTCAACAATCTGTTCCAGGCTCCAGCACTCTTGTAATTGTTGTTAGGACTGGAGGGAGGCTCTAAAACAGACAGAAACCTAGCTCAACTCAGGGCTTTTTAGGGTCTTGTTCCTTTTCCTTTGTTAACCTTGAACTGGCTCAGACAGCTAACTGCCTCCTCCCATCACTTTTTTKGGGAGATATTTAGCTATTCAGCTCTCTGAACCAGTTAATGACCCATTCATATACGTATCGGTGTCAGGACTGGGACAGGGATGCGGCTTCATGGATAAGGGTGAGGGGAAAAAGAAAAGACCATCTCTGACTTTGATTATTTTAAGCTTCTGTAGAGCAGCACCTTTCAACCCTCCACTCTAGCACGTGCATATGTAATTCAGATTTTTTGAAAAATATTGATGCAGGTGTTTTGTTATCTTCTATTTCTTCAACTTTTTCCCCTGTTATGTCCTGAGGCAAATTCAGCAGAGGGAAAACAGATACCCCCACCCGGTCTGCTACCAAGTAAAAGGAGTGCTTTCGATGCTAAAGTAAGTAGGATTTCTTCTTCAATATTCAGATTATTTTCTTCCTCATAAACAAACAAGAACCACTTTGGCAGCAGGAAAATGGGGAAGCAGTGTTTACCTAGACCATAGAAGCTATCTAGGGAACTGAATTCCTTTTAAAGCATTATTTTCAATACTTAAAATTAATTGGGTAAGTGTTCAAGATCAAGACCATTTTACAAGGCTATAGTTCTGTTCTAATATCTGAGGTTGTAGAAGAGAGGTAATTAACATCTGCCAGCATAAAGGCAGGCATGGATTTTATTACAAGCATTACTTTCTGAGGACTTGAATGACTTTGACCTCGAAATGTTAATCTTACTGAACTCCAGAGCAAATATCAAATGTCAGGAAAATCCAAATAGATGTGTGGACTTTGAGTACTTAAATTAGTCTGCCTTTAAACAGAAAGGGGTTTACAACTTATTAGCAGAGCTGTCCCTCAACTCTAATACAAACAGAAATGGTTATTCACGATTCTGTGGTTGGCTGATAGAGAAATAAGAGCAGAGRAGGGTGATAACCTTCCATAATAATGTGTGAACTACTGTTCAGTGTCTAGCTCCCTAGGACAGAATAGTTATCTTTCTTTGAATTGATACATCTTTCCAGAGCCAGAAGACACTTAGACACCTGAAGTTTGTGCCACCTATCCCCCTATTAGCCCTTTCTCTTATCATGAGAGATGTAGTGCTGCTTTTCCTGAGCTGTGTCCRCAGATGCCAATAGGTTTTACATATAGCTGAGCCTGTGGCTCTGCCTCTATACCTGACTGACTAGCAACAGATTGTCGTATACCATAACCAACTATGCTATAAACTAGTCAGCCTTGGCAACAGCTTGAGGAAAGCATAGCAAAAAGATTTAAGATTTAATAGGAGGCAACTAGCCCTGTTTTGAGACAATTTTTTGTTTTTTGAAAAAATCAAGTTGTTTGAACTGAACACCCGTACAAATCACTTTGTAATCTTCTCTGGTAGCTGGATTKCAGTGGCTTTGTATACTTTTATAGTGCCTGGTGGGATTCAGCTGGCTAGTAAGTTTTGGTTTTCTTAAAGGAAATACCTACTATTTGTAGTATTTAGTTTAATACACATGGAACAAATATAAAACTACTTATCAATAAAAGCGTTTGGTTTTGAATTACATCTTCAAAAATGATATGAATTTCCTCTTTCTTACATTTTTTTGTGGATGCAAATAGAAAACATCTTCCCTAAAGAACGAAATCTGCTTCACAAAAGAAGTACAAAGACAGAACTGGAATTTTACCTGCTCATGGTAACTGATATTAACTGCTTGGGGATGCATTTTAAAAAGGCAACATAACTGGATATTTCCCTAATGCTGAAATACTATTACACAAATCTGTTTCTAATGTGTTTGGGATCTTTTCATGCTATTCACTCTAAAGCTCTTCCTGTTTCTTTGCTGCTGCTTGCCCCCTGCTGTTTTTGCTATTGTTCTCTGAAAGAAAACTTTAGCAACCACATTTCTTTGATTTTAGATAGAAATAGATATATATAAAGAGAGAGAGAGAGGGGGATGGATGTATGCATGTGCCTTTGTATACATATATGAAATCAAAGTGTATACATAAATAATTTCATATGTAAGCTTCTTTTCATTTGACAGAGGGTACTGTGAAAAATGATTGGAAAATCATCGATGCTTGGTTTGACATGAAATAAGATTTTCCTGTACTTAATATGACAAGGAACCATAAACCAACTAGATTAACCTGAATGCATTAGTACAGAAGTGCTATGTGGTAATCTTTTGAAGGTTCACATTAAAAAAGAAGGAAATCTGTTACAACAAAGTGGGAATGCTTTTCCCTATAGTATCATTTTTTAAGAGAGAACTGAAGACTTTGCTGTGCTCAAATAACTGCATAGATACAGTTCTGTGACTAGTGGCATTCCCACTAGGAAAGTTTGCTGTTGGTAAAGAAAAAGGAAAAGGTATTTTTGCTGTTGTTTTGTATTGATTTGGCAGCTAAGTAGACTCTTTTAGTAAACCTATTAGCAATGCCAGAGTGATCTTTTACTTTGGACTACTTGCAAAAATTTGCAGTCAGTTTTGCAGTTCCAGTTTGTGACCCCAGACTACAACTCTTTGTTGTAATATTATGGGCTCTATCCTTCTTAGGTCATAAAAGTATCATATCTGGGGCAACATGGGTAGAATAAACAGGTTTGTCCAACTCCCTAGATATTTTAAGTTTTGGAGAGGAAAAAACACTCAGAGAGGACCGCGTAGGATTTCCATAGCCCTTTCCTTTACATAAGTTTTTATACCCTACTATGAGAACATTATCTCTTGAATAATACTAGTCAGTTCACTAATAGCACATCATGCGTCTTTGTTCTGAAGAAACCTATACAATATGTATCTGTTTAAAAAGCAGCTTTTGGAGATGGGTGTTCGTAAAAGTAATCTTGCTCTGTTAGTTGCATTCAGCCTCAGTGCAGGATTCCCAATGCTCCTCTTCTGTGCTGGCGCTTGAATTCCTATATAGTGCCCTGAGAGCTCCCTTGACCTTGACAAGAGTCCACTGCAGTTGTCACGCATGCACATGGAAAAGGTCTGTGAAGTTCTTTACAAATAACTTCATGACTTATGAAATTCTGTTATTGTATACCTAGAATAGGAATTTATGAATAATTATTTGACAGGTGTTGTGTCAGATACAGTCAATTACGTAGTCTTGTTTTGTGGATGTAAGAGCTTTCTGCTGATCTTAAGTTTCTGTGTGACAGAAATATGCAACTTTCTTTTAAAAACACACATATTAGATGACATGTATTGTTCTTAGAGAAGTGGCCAAAGCTCATAACTGTGTTTACAGGGTGACTTTTTCACAGAAGTCTGTGGATAAGAAAGTGGTGCCATGAGGGAATGTGGGGTGGAATGGGCAAGAAGGAAACCATGCCACTCAGTGACATGAAATCTAAAATTTATTTGCTGAGTGGGATAGGTTGAGTGGGTAGATAGCAATTCCTATTTTTTCTGTTCTAAGGATTCTATTCTATTACACACTTTACACTCACAGCAGTCAAAGCCCCTGTCCCTCTGGTCSAGGTTCGACAGGCTTCATAGACACAGGGGAACAGGACACTCCCTCTGCCAGTTCAACATACCTCAGTGCTAACTGGTGGTCTGACCATCATGGTTCCACCTCATGCTCATATTTCTGCATGGTGTAAGGTGTCTATATATGGAGATGGGTAATTCCATCTTCTTTTGAAATATTTAAGAAATATTTTGTTGGAGAATTTGGAACTGGCATAATTTGAGATGAATATTAGCTCTGGATCCTGAAGCTAGCTTTAAGCATAGTAATAGCAGACATGTTCCTTTACAATTCTTCTCCACTACTTAAAAAAAAGTAAGGGCTTGTCAGCTAATATATTCTGGTTTTCAGATTAGCTTTTTTTTTTTTTTTTAATGTTAATCTAGCCTGGGAGACGAGCATTCTAAGTCTTTCCATCAAATCCCTTGAGAATTTCTATTTTTTTACTCTTAGCCTCATGTTGTCTTTCATGGAAGATGAAATTCCTGTGAACAATCACATGTGTTAAAGGAGTGAGAACTAGAAGACAGTTACTGGTATGATACACAAAAAATGCATTAAGGTTTGGACATAAACCTGCAGGAAGGAGGTGACTCATCCTTTAGTCACCTTGTTTTGAACTTATGCCAGGATTCAATATTGCAAAGTATAGCACACAAGTTCAGCTAATGTCTAGAGACACTCAGTGGGAGTAGCAACTTTTAATTCTGGATTTCCTGTCTTTGGTGGGTTTTAGTCTGACCACTTATGTTATTTTAATGGAGGCATTTCTATCTAATTTCCTTTGTTTCTTTTCAAACCATTAAAAAAACCCAGAAAGGGGTGATATTAATAATGTATTATGCCTGAGACTTCTTCAAACGTGATCAATGTTAATGGGATCATTGAGGCTCCTCTCTAGAGATCAGAATTACTCTTTAGAGCTGCTACAGATCATGTTTTTCCTGAATGCTAAGTATGAAGCATAGTACACTATGGTTCGCTTGCGTTATCAGTGTCAATGGTGCTTTAACAGCCAACTAATTGACATTAGAGACTACCCATTCTAACGTAAAACTTTTTTTCGTGTTAAATAAAAATAAATTGCTCCACCTTTTTTTTTTTTTAACCAAATATCATCTTACATGGTAGACACCTATGGAATATTTAACTGGCTTTGAAAGTAAAAAATTGAAAAGTTCAAAATAATTCTACTTGCAGATTTTGCAATATTATGCAGTGTTAATTAACATAATCTTCATAAAATGTCGGAAAACGGTRTACTAGCCGTACAAGGTGTGATGCATTTCTGATGTAGCTCAACAAGCCACACTATATTATAACTTCTTCAAGACAGAGATGTGTCTCTCCTGAATGGCTAGAATACTATTAGATTTTGAGAAATCGTGTTGGAAGTCGACAGGAACGACAAAAGATGTTTTGAACGTTCAGATGTTCAGAACAGAGGCCTTTTCCATGGTTTCGGTGCAATATCTGTGTGTCTTTTCCTTGGCATTGTTAAAGAGGTTTTCAATCTCGTTACCTTCATTTTTCAAATTGGGAAGTATAACGTGAGTAACTGCACATGTAATAATCAGTTTTGAATTAAGAATGAAGTAGAAATATCATTTAATCATCCAAGGTGTCTTTCCTAGGAATAGACATCAATTATACTTACATAGTTCATATATCACTTGGCCAGTGAAATTTGCCCTGGTTTATGGAGGATTACCTTTAAGTATGCCTGAGTCTAGACTGAACTATCAGAGCATTTGTAATGGTGTCCAAAAACCAACTTGTAAAGAATGTAAGAGGAAGAAGGTGAAAGTGCCCACATCACAGAGGCAAAGAGCTTGGAAATACTTTCTGCCAGTCTGCAGAACAGGCCATTGTGTTGTGATTTGTTGAATTTTGAGAAGCATTTCCTTCTGGTGACAGAAATCTGCAAGGAGAAGCCTCCAGAAAGGCTCTCTGCAGGTCTTAGCAAGCCCCAAAGCGTGTGCTTGGGGTGTGTGTGTGTATAGCAGGAGCGCGAAGGACTAGAAGAAAGCAGTGGTACAAGCCTCATACATATCCACCGGATCAGTGCTTTCCTCCTGTTTGCCATCCACAGTGTATATAAAATATTTTTATGGCCAAATGTCTTCATGATATAGAAAAGCATCAAAAGTTTATATTCATCTTTCAGTGTTGCAGTAGTTTAGAGGATTTTGAAGCTGAGTCTTATTTCATGCCCATCTCTTTTAATGAGGGCGTTTTTTTCAGGGCTGGGCTAGCTTAGAATCTGAGACAGCGCAGCTGAGCAGCACTGAGCAGTTTCCATTTGAAATGAGGCTGTTGACAAAAGTTTAAGGGAATTGAAATGAAGTCTGAAATATCCTTCCTGCCTTCACCAGGATGTTTGGAAGCCCTGGGGTGCTACAGACTGTGAAAGATTAGTAATTAGAGGCTCACCTTCTGTATACTAATGAAAGGCTCAGAACTAAAGCTTTTAACATTGAAGCGATTGCTACATCCTGCATTTTTTACTTTGAGGTTTTTAGAAAAAATGTGTCAGAGGGCATATCTAGCAAGTTATACCGAGAAAGTGACAGTATTGTTTAAGCACTTAGTCGGGGCTTAAATGTGTGCTGTGCAAATCACTTCCAATGTAGTTCATACCTCGTCCGCGGCAGTACAGCTGTGCCRGTACTGGGCACAGTGATCCGGTGATCCTGCCAGTCACGTAGGGATGATGGGGTGGGGGTTCCTGTGGATGGCTGTTACTGTCTTTTCTGTCTATAAGCATCATGTCCCGTCTGTCAGGACATAGAATTAGGAGAGGACTGAACTTTAACCATGAACTGGCACAATCCCTCTCTGTTCCCATGAAATGATTGGATAGCCTTTCCTCGCTGAGTCTTTGGCTTTCTGCAGGATTTGATAACAGTCAAAGAAAGTCTCATACAGCACCTGTCTGTTATATATATTAATGTTTTGAATTTGAAAAAAAACCCTTTTCTGTTTTGCTTTGGCTGTTTTCATATAAAGAAAAACTATATGAGTCAGTTAAAAAGAATTCAACCAGGTGTCAGTCAACTTCATCTGTTTATAAACTTTACATCTTTTTTGTGGGCTTGTGAAATTTTTAGCCTTAATTAATTTTGACTTATAATATACTGAAATTTAATATTTCACCTCTAAAAAATAAGACTAGATATATGCAATATCCAGTCTACCCCTAATATCAGAAGGGTTTTCCCTCATCAAATACAGGTATTAACAGATGTCAGAGAATAACTTGATAAATCAGCACAATATTCTATATTCTGTTCTCAAATATTTATACAAGGACTGTCATTTCATGAGCTACAGTTTCTGAAATGCAGATTAAAATAAAATTACCATGAAAGTGACTGTTTTGATTGGTACATACATTTCTCCTTGTACAGGAGAATGTCGTGGTCTGAGATGTTATGGTGTCTTGTCTCTTTGGATTTCCCACCAACACAAAAATTGCATTTGTTATAAAGGCAGTAAGTTTGCTGCCCTATAGAACATTTCTCATGGGCAGCTGCATTCTAGTACATTCTTGTATATCTCTGTGTGGAGACTGAATCCAGCTAAATATGGGACGAAAAGAGGGATTACATATTTTCCCTTAAGAGCCAGTAAGTTGGTAGGTGTTGTGATGTCACCTTTCATTTTTTGCTGGCCACAATAAATGGTTGGGCATATGATAGGAAATATTTTTTTCTAACTAAAGAGGTGAAATAACTTGCTTCTTCCTAATAGAAAGCAAAACTGAAAATCCTAAGTCTTTCTGTTCTGCTGCTGGGTACAGTAGAGAGGCATGCCACCCCGACTCAGGATAAATTACAGGACTTTCCTATATCCCAGATTTAACAGCTACTTGAAAGATACATCAAACAATTCACACTATGCATGGGAGGAGCAGCAATTTATCTAAAGGTGGCAAATCTGAGACATGACAGGTATTAAAAAGGAAAGGCTAAGTGCAGAACCACATTTTTATTCTATTGCCTTTCCACACAGGTCATGAGAGGCAGTCCGTTCATTTCCTCAGTACATCACCAAGTTAAATATATGCACAATCACTTTCAAAGCCACTCTTTCTCCCTTTTAATTTTATGTCAATCAGCAGTCACTGAGATAGTCTAAACCCTTCCAAAAACACGTGTTCACCTAAATTAAAATGCACTGTGTATTGTCTAATGTGAGAGTGTCTCAGACTCTTGTGGTATGGATAATGTCATAAATAGGAAGCCATATTTCTGGAGTGGCTGGCTTCCCTAGCCTCTTTCTCTGCAGCACTGGCTTCAGAAAGTAGAGGTTCAAATCTTTTTTCATTTGTATTAATTAAAAAAAAAAAAGGGGGGGGGAGCAGTGGTGGAGCATGACTGTGAAAGTTAATGGAGTTAATTCCATTCATATCAGTGAGATGCAGAGGAATGAAAAGGACAATTTGTGTAAGCAGAGAATTAGCTCTGGTATTTTCTGAGTAATATCAGCAGTTTGAAGATAAAGGGCCAAATAGTCTACACTACTGAACTCTCACTTTTCAGAAATAGCATACCAAGTGTGGCAGGCTGGTGAGTGCTGCAAAGATCTGGGAAGTGTTCTTAATAATGTGGTCGTCTTACCAAGGACTCTGAAGTATTTCCTTAAGGCTCAAGCATGAAACATTCTTGTCCTCCCCTTCTTACTATCACAATCTAACTATTGGTTTTAGCAATTCAAAGCTTGGGAGAACAATCAAATTGTGAAAAGTTGTTTCTCCTGAACCGAATCCAGGAAATTCTAAAAGCTGACTTGGAAATGGCTTTCTTCCCTGCGAGATTTCAAGGTCACTTCAGTAGGGTTAAAGGAGCTTCTCCTTAGTGTCCAAGATGGACAGAACCATCTTAGCCCTGGCTTTAGCCTTTTAGCCTTCGTTGGAAATGAGACCTGTAGATCAAAATTTAAGAAGGGAATAATTACTATCACTGAAGGCAGTCATATGAGAGTTGTAATAGAATTTCCCTAACACTATAAATTATATCAGATATTATTACCTCAGAACACAGTCCATGAAGAACTTTTCAGGAAGAATCAAAATTAATTTATAAAATCTGTAATTAAAATGTTGAGGATTAAATCAGTGCTTGAGGTCCTCTATGATTGCATTATCCTTCTCTTACATTTTTGCATAATATTCAAATTACTCTTTTCTTTCCTTAAATATGGCTGTCGAAAAGAGAGAAAAAAATCCAATAAATTAATCCTTTCTGTCTTTCCTGATATTTTCCTCTTGATATTCCTGTAAAATTAGGGGCCTTCCTTGGTAATTGTCTTCTCTCTGAGAAATTTAAAGAGTGATTATAAAGGGGAGAATAAGTAAGCTGCAAATGAGCAAAATAATGTGAGTTTATATATCAACTATTTAATATTTTAAAAGATCTGTTTTGTATAGAGAGTCTGCTAGTTAGAAACCTGACTGGAAGAACCTGGAGTAAGAGGTAGGAAGTGGATTAATGCTTTCTGGGTGATTGCTAACTTTGAGCATATTGCTCTACCTGTCCTTCAGTTTTACTGTTGTGATGAACCAAATTTCGGTGAAAGTCTTAATGATCCTTACCATATATATTCTTTATAAGGTAGTGTGCAAAATCTCTGTATCTTCCTTTAACATTTTCTGTTGAGTTTGAAGTCTCATCTTAGCCTGTTTTCAAGCGTACATGTATTTATTGCCCAGCATACTTCAGCAGGCTTCTACAATTGTGGGCTCCCAGGATTAGCTTATCAAATGTTAATTAATAATAGTATATGTTATGTCAAAATGAATGGGATGCACACCACCCTTAAGAGACTATCAGGAAGTAAGTTACTGCAGAGAGCCCCAAACTGGATGTTCTGCTGTCCTCAGTTAAGTCCTTGTTAAGTGATATCGTGATAGCCCCTTTGCTGATTGTAGGCAATAGAAACCCCCCTCACTCCCTGAGCTTGAGTTAAACAGAATCTGAATCTAAGCTGGTTTTGAGCTGAACAACTTTCTGAACTGTCAGCTCCAAAATCATTGCTCAGGATATACAATACTGAGATTTTATGGTTAGGGAATGTTACTGATTTCAGGGGTACCACTCCATACTTCAGTTCGCACTATCTGATGCCCAGACACCAAAAGATACTTGGAAACTCTATTTTAACTGGGTGCTTAACACGTTTKAAGTATGTCAGTGACTGATTCCCAGGGCTCTGTGATCAGCACCTTTGAGAACAGTGCACAATGCCTTCTATTTCTGATGTAAAAAGTGTTAGAACGGGAGTAAATTGCTCTTGCTGTTTTTGCATATGGTTCATTATTTCTGTGCTTCCCTCCCTTTTATTTCTCATTGCAGCCAAAACCTTTCCAAAGGGATGAAACGAATGGTGAGTGGCATCTTGTGGCTCTCAGCTTTACCGCATGAATGACTCAGGCATTAGGAATGTTAGTGCCCTAACAGTTGGCAGTCTCCCACCTCAAAGACTGAGCAATTCAGTATAATAGGCTGAGCAGCCTCAGCTACCATTGTGTCTGGGATTTTGCCTGAACTGTTAAATCTAGGACTTTCAGTTGGCACTGAAGTGCTGCTGCTGCCTCTGGGCCAGCCATGCGCATGAGTAATTTGTATAAACCACACTTTACAAGCTTGAAATGAGTTGTGGTCCTGCAAGATTAGAACAGATGAGCGCAGCTCTGCCTAGATGTCGTTGTCAAGTATTTTTAAAAATATCCAGCGTATATGAGCAAGTAAAATAGGACAGGAGAAATCGTGCCAGATAAAACGATTTTGTATTGCTGCTTCAGTTTCCATTTTAATTTTACATAAAATAGAACAATAGTATTGTCTTAATGAACTTTGCAAATGTGTTGTCAGCGGTAAATTTCCATAATTTGGCAAAACACTTAACTAAGTACAGACTATTTCTGACAAAGCCATTTAGACAGAAATGTAGTATTTTCATCTTACTCTTAGAATATAGATATTTTTAACTCTGATCAGAATTATTAAAGGCTGTAGGCTTCTCAGAGGCGGAATGACAATGCTGGGAAGATGGCCTTTGCAACACTAGATCAGCYTTGGTCCCCTACCTACTCCAGCATCGTGTCAGTACCGAGTAATTTAGAGAAAGGGAGAATACATCGTGGGTTATACAAACATGTAATGTAGGACCTAGTCTTACAGTCCTGAATTGAAATAGTTCTAATATATTTAATTGGGGATTTTTGGCAAATCTACTTTTCTGTTAACAGGTTCACGAAGTTAGATCGCTGCCATGAGTCTGTGCTCTTTTCATCATCTTTTACATAATGTCTTTTCATGKTTTATAGTGGGTTTTAGTCTAACTTTGGTAAAGATAGCCATTTGCTTATCTTTAAAAGAATGCTTAAATTCAGAACTAAAACTGATCAAAAATTTTGCATTAGAAATGCAAAGGTTTTGCTTTGTGTTTGTTTTGTGTTTTGGTTTGTTTTTTTTGTGTGAAATGTTTTCCACAGAATTGTTTTTGTAAACCAAGCAGCAAACCCAAATGTTGTTTTTAATATAACTAAGCCATCATCTAGCCTCCATGTAAACTGTAAGGAGATGAATAGAGTCTTGAAAATGCCATATTCTTCATCCAGTGCATCTAAAGGAGTACTTATATTTAAATTTTGTTTCATCCTCTTAGTATGAATTCATGTCATTACCAAATGGTAAACAAAAACAGATGTCAGGCTCACTTAGAAAAAGTGGTGAGCTTGCAGTTAGATATCGAAGTAAACTACTTCTGAGAGCAAGGTTTTGATATACTTCTGTCCATCTCTTTCAAATGAATATTTTTATGTTGGAAATGCCTTTAGTGCCCTTAAGTGTTCATAGAAAAAGTAGCCAAAAAGGGGAAAAAAAAATAATGGTGGAAATATCAAAGCTATTAGGATGAAGAACTTTGAGAATGTCTGGTTAGTTAAGGGTATTTGTTTATTAAGAAGTGAAGAGAAAAGAACATCTGGCCATTAAAATAAGATGAGCAGGCTGTAGAATAAATTTATATAAATAAGCCTAGCTTAAAAAGCAGAACAGTTGTGTGCTTTGCTACTAAACAGATTTTGTGGCAGTACTGCAAACTTGCCAAGATATTAAGTAAATGAAAGCCAACAATCAAGTCTTTAAGTACATACCTTAATGTCATAAGAGTATTACAGGCTTACAGAGGAAGAAAGCTTATAGAAGTACTGACCTTCATCTATACTCTGAAAGACATTCAGGTGAATTAAAATAAGGCTTTTTACAGTATCAAAAGACAATACCTCAGAACAAAAGAATTGTGTGAATGCAAATATTATAGCAAAAGTTTATAATATAGGCTTTCATTATTCATGAAATCATAATAGATGGCATTTTGTAGTCTTCTACCAGGAGATATGAGGCATTCTCAGATACAAACAGCATTCCATAAGAGGAGAGTCAATGGAACAGAGTTCATATTTGCAATGGAAATAGCATTTTTTCCATTAATATAGAGGCARAGTGTTTAGCAGTTTAATGGTATTTAGCAAAAAAATCCCATTTTCCTGGATAACTCTTCTCAGGTGCTAACTAAACAGAACTGTCAATTTTGGGTTCATGTCTACTTTAACTGCCTGGTTTGTTCCCTGTCCCCTTCTGCTGGTTAGCTACACCGCATGTTTCTTAGTGTATTGCTGAGCTCCTCTTGGAATGAGGTAACTACTTCCCTCACATGCAAATCTCAGATTAATTTTGGAGAATAGTTTATCTGAGCCTGATTTGGCTGCCTCTGTCCTCCAGGATCCTTCAATGCTACTCCAGCAAGCTTTGCACCTGCAAAACCCCTCATATGTCATGAGGCTATCCTCTCAGCATCWCACAGTAAAATGCCATTGTGGCAGATTATGACCCAGTCCTCACTTCGAACAGGGAAAAAAACCCCACATCCCAAAAAATAATAATGTGTCCTAGAGTCTTAGGGTGATGCAGTGCACAAGGAATACTAGGCCAATGCATACTCTGTAGGAGACTACCCTTGAGTGATTTCAGACACKCTGCATCTGATATCCCAGGTATCCATCCATAAGGTGAATATACATAGCCTGAAGCATGGAAATTTAGCGGCATCATCATGGCCCTTAACACAACCATGGTAGCTGCTGAGAAAAAAGTCACAAAGGTTGATTTAGCTTGTAATCTGGTGGGGGGTTATCTCCTTCCAGGGGTTAGAGGGAACTTCTCAGCAGTGGCAGGGTGCATCTCTTTATAGTGAACAGAGCAAGTTATGCTTCCAGTGATGGGTCTGCAGAGATTTGGGTATCTTATGTACTTGGCAGTCYTAATGACTCAACTTCTCGATGGCATTGCACTTCCTGCACATGTGCTTTTCCTTCAGACTAAAGAAATCCTGTTAAATGAAAAAACAGCAAGGTATTTGAAACARTCACAGTTTGAAGAAAACAACATTTTTTTCATTAAAGAAATATTTGCCTTAGGCAACTGACTCAGTGATGAAAACCTTAAATTTCGAATATTCCATACTTACCACCTAAAATCACTGTTGATTTTGTGGGTTTGGTAAATGACTRACAATTAAAGAGAAAAATCTGGAATAATCCAAAACTAGCAAATACTGAAATTAATCTGTTTGATGCTCTGGTAGAGTACACACAAAAGTGTGTTCTGCAATTTTCTTATTAATTGAGAGCAATGAAGGATGCTTTCTATTATGTCAAACTGTTTAAATAGTAAAATTAATAAACATGTATTTTAGTGCAAGGTCTGAATCCTGCTCATCTTACTTACCTCACTGGGTCTACTTCTACAAGTAGGGTGAGTAAGCAGCAACTGACTACATTTTTTGAGAAACTGAGCAGTTGAGTGGAATTAGAAGTAATGTATGTTAATTCACAGAAAACGAATAACATTCGGGTTTCTTGTTCTACTGTGTTCTGTAATGAAAATTTATCTATCAAAGAGAGGAATGCAGTGCAATTAAAAAGTGATTAAGGAAGCAAACAAAAACTTCTGCTATCAAATTACATCACCATCCCACCAAACATTTAAATTAATCTTCAAAGGCTCATCTCAGCTGAAGCCATTCTCAAATTCTAAGTATATATGCTAATAATAGAGAACTGAAAATCAGTGGGTTGTTCCAAACTATCAAGTGTTGTCTCAACATATAATTCCGTCTTTCTGAATTAAATGTATCTCCTGTTATGTTGAATTCTGTAGTAGATTCTTCTGTACAGTGCCATTTCCTGAAAAATTGTACCTTACCAGAAGATCATTAAAGGGACAGTCGTTCTAGTGGTTCTTCATATTATCCATAAACTGAAAATACTTTAGGCTAGCTTTCAAGGAAGAAGTTTCAGAGCTGGAGACTGAGAGCCAGGAATATATATATTCATTATGGAGCTGATTCAAAATTTATGGAATATCAGAATGTATGGCAAAAGACATCACTAGATATTCTTATTGTTTTGTTGTGGATCTGAGGTTCATTGTCTCAGCTATGGCAGCCATACAGAATCACTGATTGTCTTATCTTAGACAACTGCTTAATTCTTCATCATTTCTCTTCTGCCATAAAGGAGTGAAATTTTCATTTTAGATTCGATTTTCA
Source organism: Oceanodroma leucorhoa (assembly GCA_030449065.1). Classification (NCBI taxonomy): domain Eukaryota; kingdom Metazoa; phylum Chordata; class Aves; order Procellariiformes; genus Oceanodroma; species Oceanodroma leucorhoa. The sequence goes on along the minus strand of JASVER010000011.1, from coordinate 4,834,839 downwards.
AACAGGTTAGGTAGTCAATAATAAAGGTTTAAATACTAAACTGGAGCACAACTAAGTTACTCTAAAAATCTGTACTCAGTTGCAATTTGAATATTTCCCAGGCTATATTTGGAGCAAACCAGTTGTTAGGGTTTGAGGCCTGATCCAAAGGGTACTGAAATCAATGAAATTATTGCTCATGAGTACAGTGTAGCTTTGATCAGGTTCTGTGGTTTCATAACCCTCTAAGTTACACATGTTTTAGAAATTATATCTTCACATTATTTAGGAGACAATGCTTTAGTATCACTGTGCCCCAAAGAGATGAACAAATGGAAGCCAGAAACCGCAAGTATCTCTTCTGTGTAGATGAATAGATAAACTGTGTTAAGCTTTTATGGCTACTGACTGTAAGAGAGGAATACAGCAGATTAATTATGAGGATTATATAGAATGAAAGTATTGSATTAAGTTAAAACAAGTTGCATTTTCAAAACTGCAAAAGTAAAATAAAAATAAGACAAGCACTTATCATAGAGTTCTCTGTCACGAAAGAATGAAAGGGGTTTAAGAAACTTCCGAACTCTTGAGATATTAACCAAATGAAAGACAAATGCTCAGAAGTTATGAGTTAATGAATACAAATATGACCACTTTAGTTCTGACATTAAATATGAGTTTATCACATTAAGATTTACTAGTCATATCAGATGTGGTGCTTATATGATATATTGCCAATTTGACACRAGTAACACATAACAGAGCTTGTAAAACACTGCCTAGTTTTATTTCTAATAATTTTCTAACTTTATAAAATGTTAAGAGAAGTATAGGAAACACTACAAGAATACATTACCATTAATGTATTCCACCCTGTATCCAAGTCCTTTTCTTGAGGTTTATTAAGGGGTAAAACTCTGAAACAGAATTCATGTAAGTGATGAATAAGTAGAGTTACTTGCTGTTCAAGCCTCTTTTCTCCTTGATGTCTTCCCTACAATTAGCGGAGTTGCAAACCGAAGTTCAGTGCGGTAGTTGCTTTTTGGGGTTTTGATATTACTCAGACAACACACGAGATAAGAAAAATAAAAACCAAAAACAAACCTTGAACACTGATTGGATAGTCATTTTTTTTAACAGATACAGGTAAAGTGATGGTTACAAATGATAGTTTCAGTAAGGTAGTGATTTKGGGATTGTCTGCTACTGCTTGGCAATATTGCCTGTTGCTGCTATAGACTGTGACAAAGTGAGATCAGTTAATTGGTGCTCGCATCCAAATGAAGCATCCAGTATTGAAGAAAAACTGGTTGCTCCTGCTTGTAATATTGAGAAGATTGTGAAAATGTTAATAYAGGATTGGAGCAAAACATTATCGTGTTTACTCATAGAGCAGGACTAGCAAAATGCTGGCTTAAAATGCTTCTGAAGGTGTGCTTCAGTTGGCCTGTAAATGTTAAGACAAAAGTCTTGATCATCTCTTCTAAAGATTCATTTTCTCTTTTTATTCAGACCTTACCATCTTTCTTAACAGAGTCAATAAAACCATATAAAAGAACAGAGGTTATTGAGTGAAAAGAAACAAATTGACAGAAGAATTATGCTGCTAGAATATACTTGAGAGATTGAAGCTTTAAATTAATTCCAGAGAATTTTAAGAATCAGAGCTAACAATAACAGAAACCCAGAAAGGATGAAAAGGGGTAAATTTGAAAAGTAGAAGTATGTAATGATAAAAAAATAATTTGTGAAGAGATTTCAATTATGTGTAGAGAGCAAACTTAATCTGATSAAAGTGAATTGGTTTTATATGAAAGAAAAAAAAAACCTCCACCTTGACATAAATCTCTTACGAATAAATGTGTATTTGAATGCTAAAAYACTATGGGAAGTGTCCTGAGTAAAATAGGCACAAACAGAAGGAAATTGCTATGGTAGGAATTCCTCTTCCCCATACCCACAACCTTCAGTCCTTCCTGGAATAGTAACCACTATCCTGTCTGCAGTCGGTTCTCCTCAGGAGAAAAACTTTCGTTTTGCTACTGAGAATATTTTAATTCATTTCATGGTAAGAACTTAAGCATGTCCACATAAATTAATCCACTAATTAAAGACCAAAATGAAAAAAAAAATACATATTTGCAAGCTTGAGTTTGAAAGGGCACTTCAGAAACTGAGCATTTAACATTCTGATGGAGAATTTATAGTATTCTCATGGCATTTAAAGAAAATGCAACAATAGAAAACAAATCACTATAGAAGGCAGGAGACAGTAAATGGAATCCTAAGGATAAGCAGGAAAAAAACCCTACTAGGTCAGTTTAAGAAACTAAAATATGCAATAAAATTTAAGGCATTTTTAAGGCAGGGTTGTTTTTTGGTTTTGTTTGTTTTGTTTTTTCCCCCCCTATATGAGACCTGAGTGGTTGATTTGTTATTAGAACTTTGAAGGAATAAAGGGTGTGGTAATTATTTTAGCTATTTTAAGTAGCTTTTTGCTACTTTTGCTATCTATCATGTGACAATTTAAGTCTTGATCTTTCATCTGAACGCATGAATAACATTAATACAAATATTAATAGCCCTCGTGCACCTGTGAACCTTTGTGTTTGCATGGCCTTTCATATCTAAATATCTGATGTGCTTGTACCTACTCTCACAGTAGTACCAAACTCCTTAAAATGGTTAGTGCAATCATGAGCGCAACACCCCTGTGAGGCAGGGAAATGCTATCGCTGTTACTCAGYAACTAGAAAAAGGCTGAGCAAAAAAAGGTTTGCCCAGACTTGTGACGAGGAGCAAAAAAGAAACCTTGATTTCCCGTGAGCCAAGTTAGCCCYGGCTTCTTCCTACACAGCTAATACTCAACAGAAAATTTAATCTCTTTACCTCTGAAAGCTGTCTTTTTAGAGATCAAGTTGGCTTAATTTAATGAATTCTAATTTAGTTTGGAGTATGAAGTCACTTCATGAAAAATGCTTTTTCTGGATAGTTTGAAATGCAGCGGAGTTTTAGGAATTAAAGCTATAGGGTAATAGTAAACCTGAAAATAGAACTGCCAAACTGTTTTAACAGTGATAGCATGGTCCCACCAGGTTTCATTTAATTTTTGAACATGATTTACCTCGTGCTCTTTTGCTATTTGCTGATATATATTTGAAGGAGAGCTAAAGGATTCATCTGCACTTTGGGGGAAAAAAGTTTCACCATAACAACACTGTGGCCCAGAATATTATCTTACATTAAGGAAAGAACAAGATAACATGTCTTTTTGGTGCCAACTAAGACAGACAGTAACTCTTGGGAGATGCTTTTTCTTTGTAAGTCAGAACTTTGTTGCCTCTGAGGAGAAAACAGTGTCTGGTGTTCATAGACATATTTTATTAAATGCATTACATTTAATCTAGCCAAGTGCTGTCATGGCTTATTTGAGGCTTCCACGTGGTGAGCCTTTTTGATCCTTTTACTGTTTTCCTGCTCTTCTTGTTCCCCTGCTTAGTTACAACCCTGCTATGGCTCATACAGAATGGACCTGGCTTTCTGAAATGCTGAGCCCTTGCAGATCCACTTGCAGTGAATGGGATGCTTAAAAGGGGTGGATAGGTCCAGCTGAAAATCAGGCTCTGAATACTGGTCACGTGTTACTGTAAAATTTAAGCTTGCATTTCAAAGAACTTGTAAGACTTCGATTAAGTCAATTCATTCATTCAATGCAGAAATCAGAGTACCAGAAATTATGAACTGGTTTAGTTATTCTGGGGCTGCTTGATCGAAAAGCCCTATGACAGGAGCACAGTGAAACAAAATTTTTTTCCAGAGAATTTGGCTTTACAATTTGTTTTCTTAGGAGAGCTATTCTGAAGATTACCATTTCCAACAAAAGAACTTGTTTATGGTATAACATTAATGATGAATCTCAAAGGTACATTAAATTTTTAAGCATAAATGTCTAAAAACATGCAGTATATTAGTAGAGAATGGTTAGCTTGACTTCCTAGTTCTATCTCATGCTAGAGATAGCCAAAAGTCAGGAATTGTATGTTGAGGGAATTTCTTCATCTTTCTAAATGAGTTTTCATCCAAATAAGAACAAAAGCATTTTTACCTAAACTTGGAATGGCAATTTGCAGAAAATGATAGTTTAGAAAGCACCAGCGTATGTGGACACACRTTTACTAAGTGTATTGGAGGCAAGAAAGCTTTCAGAGAAAGAAATTAAGCTTAAGAAGTGAGTTGCATTTAATCAACCAGGTGGTGTAGTGGTTCCTGAAGCTGCGGTTACTTAAACATAAGAAAAAAACTCTTTTACTGTGAGTGTGATCAGACACTAGAATAAGTTGCCCAGAGAGTCTGCAGAGTCTCCATCCTTTCAACACACTCGAAACTTGCTCAGCCATGGTCCTGGGCGACCTGCTCTAGCTGACCCTGTTTAGAGCAGTGAGCACACTTCCTAGAGAAGTCAAGATCCACAGACTACTTTTCATTTTCTCTTTGTCTCGTGAACGTGGGTGATTTCATACATGAAAAGGTTTCACCCTACAGTTGTGAAAATGTCCCGCAGGTGCCCAGAAAGAGATAAATGCAGAAGATCAATGCACTATACATTGTACATATTCTATAACACAAATCCGTATATAATCAAAGCAGTTTTCTTTTTTCTAGATAGGAGATTTATGGAAATTCTCTTTATCAAGTCGTATTTTGAATTATCTGGATTCCAGTATTTGTGTAATGTGGGGAATGTTTGGGTTGGTGCCATTCTCAGCATGTTGCCAAAAATTCACTATATGGTTGTTCTCTGTTGCCAGGTTAAGGTATTTTCATCTTTTATGCATGCCTCTTATACTGCGTATGCTATTTTCTCTGATTTTACCCTGATTTTTAATTTCATTCATTCTGACATTATTCTGATGCAGCCCAAACAATTAGCTTCTGTGAAGGTACTCTTAATTTACACTGCAGTATGGGACAGAAGATTGTTCTCTAGTTGTTATGGTCCTTCTGTTCGTGGCTCTTCTGCTATTCATTCTACAGCTTCTTYTAAAAAATCCTCTTTTTAGCCTCTGTATAGAAACTATGTTTTCTGTGCTAAATTGAACAAATCATGTTCTGTTTCTCATTTTTTTTTTACATTTTCATTCAGTATCTTATAAGGATATCACTCTGTTATCCTAAATTAAATTAAGTATATAACATCAAATGTTAATTGTTTATTCTTCAAACTGTGCTTGATCTTCGAAATAAAAGACAACGATGCTGTGTTGAGGATCCTAGCTATCCTGTCTGTATATATCCCTAGCAATTTTCACGTCAGTGATTAAGGGATTAGCTTGAAACCACAAACACATGCCTCAAGCCAAAACATATCACGGTGGATTCTGTGATCCTTACAAGTAATACTGGGCCATTCCTTTGTTTATACGAGGCACGATTATAGAGCAGCCAGTAATAAATGAGTCTTCTGCTGTTTTTTCCAGAATCACAGCCTTCTTTTCAGGCCTACTCAAAATTCTTTCACAGTACACTATGCTTTTTGGGATTCAAAGTATCTGGTATTCAACAATTCAGAATTTCTACACCTCTTCCAGTATTCAGTACTACTTGAATCAGCCTACTATCTCAGGCTCCACTCCCACCCAGATCCAGGTGGTACGTCACGGGTTGCTGTTAATTCTCAGCATGTCTCCATCATGAAACAGAACAAGAGTAGTTCAGTYTGTATAGCTCTGGACACCAACGTCGTGCGCTTCCTCTAATGATTTAATTATATTTATATTACAACACAACCTGGCAGTTAGTAAAGCTCCTCTCTTGCTATCAATTGCAGCTTGCTTGGCTATACCAGTGACAACTGTGTGAGTCTCCTCCTGGGCTCTGCTCCACTGTGAAATCAGACATGCTGCCCTGGCTCCTGAAGGGAAGCTCCACCAGGTAGGAATAGTAGCCACCAGTTCCTCTTTTGGGGTACTTCCAGGAGTCAATTTTGTTATCAGATCATTCTCTCTCCTCCAGTGATACCTGCACATCTTCTTTTCAGTATGTAGCRTTGGGTACTTAGCCTTCCTGTTCTTCTTTTGCCAGTGAATGAGCTGGGATGTGCTTCTCAGTGCAATGGCTATGACATACTCCAAATAGCTTGCTTAAASTGTTTTACTCAAACCAAGCGTGTAAAGAGAGAAAAGATGGAGCTATTAAGAAGGGAGAAAAATCAGTACAGACACAATTCATATCTTCTAACAGGATGGGGTAAATAGGTTACAGACTCCTGCATCCACATTATGTCAGGTAGAGCACGGCTGTGAATGAACTCTTAAGTTTGAAGTCTGAAGGTATACTTCAAGGTATAGGTAATAACTAATATAACACTTGGATCAAGAAAGAGGGGTTTTTAATACCTGACCTAAGAATCATTTTATCTGTTTATACTTAATGTTAAGTTCAGATGATTACATTTTGATGATAAAAATCWGACCTACAAGATAAATCTGAGCAGAGTCTTTTGAGTCTGCATAGGCAAAGAATGGCAACTCCTCAGTGTTGGCATAGAGGTTATTTTGAGCTTCAGCTGGTCAAAATAAAAATTGGACCAGTTTTTCTTTCCTTGGCATCTCAAGCACCTTTGAAAATCCCCAGGTCACAAACAGGGAGAAGAATGGAATTTAGCCACACGGAGGGGCAAGAATAGAACTTACAATGTAAATTTTGATCAAGATGCCTTCGTGAGGACAAGGAAGGTTAATTACAACCTGTAAGGATTACATAGCAGGAGCAATTTGTGTAATAGTTACAAAACCAAACAAATAGGCCTCTCTTCCTGTTGTATTTTCAGACTTTTTTTTCAATCCGCACTGCTCCTTTAAATTTTTCCAACCTTTTATTTGGAAGCAGTGACTGGACCAGTTCAGTAGCAGAGATGACCATAATTTTCAATTACATCTAAACATAACTGATCCTGCTGAAGGCAAGATATAACCTGTTGGGCAGCGAAGATTAGCATAGTCGATTTGAAAAATGTTGTGAATCTTTGAACATAAGAGTGTTTAGGGATTTCTGGGAAACATCTGTGTTTGTCTAGTTGCACTAAATACTCCCCAGCGAGGAGGGTAGTTTCTGAACCTAATATGCACAAAATTGATGAACCCCTGCTTGAACAGCGGTTGCAAAACAAACTCTTCACAATGATTAACAATCRCATTGGTTTTATACTTCAGACAAGCCCCAAAACTCCTTACGAAAAGATGGAACTTTTCACTAGCATTGCAAGGCCTGCACATGAGTTCCTATTGCCAGTCAGTATTTCAGCTACCAGAGATGATAATGTTTCCCTGAACTAATGATAATAATGTTCCCAGATACTAACTGGAAGGGCACTTCTGGTGGATGTGGGCAAGAAATCTCACCGTGAGAGTACAGCAGACTCCCTGAGAGTACGGCAGTCCTCACATGAGGCCCCCCCCTCACTTATTTGCAGATGAAGACTGTACAAAAGGAGCAGTTTTGATGATGCTCCTTGGTAAAAATTCTCTCTCCTGTTATCTACCTGTATGTTTCTACTGTGGAACTGATTGCGGGGGATTGTGGCTAAAAGATCAAATGGAGTCAAAGTGCAATACATAATGGAATCTTAAAACTTWATAAATTGTAACTTTTCTGAACTATCAGTGTATAAGCTATTATTTTAGTGATCATTGGTCAGTAATATCACTGCTTTTGGAAAATTTAAATAAGTCCCTGTCTTATATAGTATCACAGGATTTGCAGTAAGCACATTTAATCATAAACATAATTTTTCAATTAAAGTAGGAAAAACATCCTTTTGGACATCAATTTCAAGCAAATACAGAATGTCCTTCCAACTGCTGAGATTTTTGTTAATTTTTTTTAAATTACTACCATACACTTTGTGGAAACAGTCCTTTCTGTTCCCCCACTTGAGACTTATTCTCTATTATTGTGTTTGTGTGCTTGAGATAAGGATACAAGGGTAAGATCATCAGTAGGATGTGCTAATGATAGCTTTGAGTCATCTCTGCCCTGTTGAATTCCCAGAGAAGGTTAGAGAGGCCTCCRGGTGTCTGAATTATATTCGGTTTTCTGTAACCTCCCATCAACTATTATGATTAGAGTTTTCTCATCTAATTCTGAAGATGACTCAATGATCTTAAAGGTCTTTTCCAACCTAAATGATTCTATGATTCTATGATTTTTTGGGGTAAGGCTCCAAATAGCTGATGACATATTGTGTTGTTATGTTTTCTATTTGTGTTGATGACATACTGTGTTGCCATGTTTTCTATTTGTGTGCTGCTGTTGTATTACAATTCTAGTTTATTCTCTTAGTAGAGCATAAATAAGAATCCCGTATTCCTATTTTTGTGGGTTTTAGGCTTTTCGGGGAAATCAGAAAGGTGATGTATTCCCTAATGCAGTTGGTGGACATTTAGCTAATGATTATAGTGCCTATGGGTTTTCTCCAAGGAAAATCTAAATCTCTCTCTGTATGTGTATCTCTTCCATGCAATATTAAGTACTGGTAAAATGTATGTATAATGTTTCTGGTAGAAATTGTCCCTTGCCCTTGTGCCTGGAATGTATCCAAACTTTGTTGTTAAGACTGTTACTGCTAGACTAAATTATGAATTGTTATAACAATGAGAGAATAGTGATGCCAAAAAGTCTATGTAAGATTGATTAGGTTATAATTATGTAAAAATTGAATTAGTAAAGAATGCTTTTTCTCTTGTTTTGAAGGATGGTATGTTTTCCAGAAGGAACCACTTACAGCTCCTAGAATCACTTTATTTAATTGCTCAGTGGTCAGACAGGCAGGCCTGCAGCACACAAGCTACGCTAATTAATTATTTGTATAGCAATAGACCTTGGAGTCAAAAGGCTCTGTATTTTCTTTTACTTAATTCTTCCTTACACTAAGATAATTTTGGAAACATCAGTGGAATTATTTCAGATTTTCACTTGCATAAGATGTGAATTGTTCTTACAGATTTATTTCTAGAAATATATTCTTGGGATGCATTTCTGTATTGCAAAAAGTGTAGGAAACATCCATTCTCACTATAAAATGTGCTTGCATAAAAATGCGAGTGGAAAAGCCTCAGACCCATTTAGGAGAAGCATTTTAGAAAGAGTATTCTAGTTCTAGTGTAGTGTAGTGTTCTGTTGAATGACCATGTTCAGGAAACATTTCTACTGAATCATTTTAATAAACAATTTGATAAAGAAAAAGGGCCTCTACTGGCTGAAAGTAAAAATCTATACACAAAGTAACAAAAGATTAGTTTCACTCTTGACTATTTCTGGGTGTTGTGAAAAAAAGACGAAGATGTGATAAAAATTGATTTGTTTGTATAGAATACTTCATGTCTTGAAAATGCAATACCCATGTTAYGGGACAGGTTAGGATGATTTTTCCACACTGAGAAGAATCTTATTCATTAGGGGAGTATTTGCTAAAGTGTATACTCTGCTTTGTTGGGACACCAGAGTTAATATAAAAGAAACTAGTCCTGTTAAATATACTGAAAAACAATGGTTTAAATCTGCAAATGAGTAAGGTGCCACATAAGGAACTTGTGTCTTGCCTATTGCTACAGATTTAGTAAAACTGAATAGATGCTCATCTTTGAGACACTACATCTGTCTTCCTGTTGAAATAGAAGGAAATTATAGAAAAATAGTAGCATGCAGAGCACGTAGCTTAGGTCTTCAGAGTGGTCCTACACCATCCTTCTGTTCGCTGGATTTACAGTGGTCTACAGCCCAGACTTGTTAAGTTCACCATGTCACTGTATTATGGTCTCCTTATTTTTTTAATAATTTTCATCATTCTGCAAACTGAAAGTAAATGCTGGTTTAATTCTCTCTCCTCTCATTTTAAGAAGAAAGGAAGTCTAGAAACAAAATTTAAAAGCCAATATCATAGGCTATTAACACATATGCTGCAATCTGTCAATAGATAAAGGATCTTATTACCTGTTGTTCTTACATCCAGTATGTTATACAGTCCTTTAAGAGCCTCTGCATCTGCAGTTGGTTGTGCTTGGCTTTCTACTATGTCACAGTGAGTACAAATGATGGCAAATCTTTACTGTATTCCTTGCATTTATAAAGATAGATTGAAATTTGGCTGTGTATTCCCTGATTATTCAGCTTTTTAGTGAAATGGAATAATCACTAGGGATTAAGGAAAACAAGTGTATATGCATGTATGGTAACACAGTATTAGAACTGAAAAGAGTTGGACTTGGAGAGGAAAAAACCTACTTAATATCTGTATCTGAACTTTATTGTTGGCCAAAACACCCTTTGCATTTGATAAATGAAAGCATAGTAAGCCAGGCAACCTCACTAACCCTTCAGTGCCGTGGGTGAGTTTCTCAGGTAATAGAACTCAGCAGGAATTTGCCAGTGTTTCCACTGAGGTTAAGTTTCACTTCCTGTACAGAACTAAATGAGGACATCAGGTAAAGTACAGAAGGGTGCTCATCAGACTAACATGTAGGATGTTGTATACCCCAGGATACCAACTTCAGCTGTCTTCAGAGAACTTTTTTATTGGCTTTACAATTTAGGAGAATACCATATCCTGGACTTTTTATTCTGGACAAGCAGGAATCCTATTAGGCCTATTCCAAAGTTTTAGAAGGGAGTCCATTCTTTAAACACATTGCTTAGCTTAGCATTTTAATTGCATCTGCAACTAAATTCAGGAACTGTAAGTCCTGAAATGAAATGGCATTGCAGAGTGATTGCAGTTTATCTGCACATAGACAGCAACAAAAGGCTCATACACAACCTAAAATCTACTTTGAGTTATGGGACTTAGAAGGTGAACAGCCTTCATCGTGACATGGATTTCCTGTCATAGCAAGCAACACTGCCAGGATAGTGTCATTCCTCTAAGTGTTGAACTGTAATTTTCCTCATTGTTCTGATTTTTTCATGATGGATAACCATACTAGAGATGATGTTGTCTTGAAATGGAGGACTGAAATGAGGAGAAAATAGAAGAGATTTAAGTGAGAGGCAAGGAGGAAAGAGATATAAAGGGTGGAAAGGACCTGGGAAAGAATAATAGGTGGCTGGATGTAAGAAAATGCCGACAAAAGAGGAAGGAAGGCAAAGAATGTGTCTATTCTTTTTTTTCCTTTTTCTTCCCCCCCCCCCGTTTGTGCTCTTAAACTCTTCCTCTCTAGTGGGAGGGGCAGAAAAGTAAAATGTAGATAAGGTTTTAAAAAGTGGGGTATTTCAGATTTTCTTCCTCAAGGGGACACATTCATGAGAAGTAWATTTCTTTTTGGTTTAAATCCATTTAGCTTATCTTTCTCTTGTTGCTTAGGGTTCTTTGGGTTTGGTTTGGGGATTTTATACCTGTTTGAAGGAAGCTCCTTAGTTTTCTTTGTCCTCTGTATGCTATGTATAATGCAATAGTCACAGCAGTGCTTTGGATGTCTAAATACATTGCTCATTTATGATGATCTTCCRTTAATATAGGATATAGGATTATTTACATAAGATAAAAAAAGGGTTTTGTAAAACAATCTTTGAACAAAGGCATGGTGTGTTTTGAATGCATACAATTTTATCAATGCATGACTATACATTCTATATGAACAAGACCTTTCATACTATGAAGATTTTCTGCTTGCCTGGCAAAGCTTGGAGCAAAGCTGAAATCAAAGCAGCCTTACTTAGTGAAGCAATTTCATTTTACCTGAAACACTGAGGCTTAAATTATAAGCTTCAGGATGACTCAGTAGAAATAATGCATGCATATAAACTACATAATTTTACTAGTGTATTTTCGCAATCAATATAACTAYGTGTTTAAAGTAGGGACCTTAGGTCAATCTTCTAAGCAGTGAACGAATAACATATTTTTTATCAGAGAAAAGCTGCTCTATGCAAATAATACCTGACATGAATATTTAATAGATTGTACAGTAGGAAGTAATTGCCAACTAGTGAGGCATGCTAAAACGATAAAGAGAAATACTGAAATAAATCCAATCAGATTTCACTTATAGCATTTTCTTAACACTAGGTGGTCTGACAGATCTTGATGGAATATGTGAAATAAATGTAATAATCTCTGTCCAGRTTCTAGGTAGTAAATATTCCTATTAAATAACTGAACGGGAGGTTAGAGGTTAGCTGATATGTATATGTTGATCTATCATAGATCTAATCTTTACTGAACATAATGTGACTTGTTCTTCTTTTTCATCTCGAGATATTTTCCATAYTGCCATTACCATCACTATTCACTATGGTAACTGAATCCATACAACTTGGGGTGTCTTTATAAGAAAAGACGGCACGTCTAGGGACAGTGTTTAGTCTTTTCATTTAAATTTCTCACAGCTGAAGAAAAACAAAAATTCTTCTCTCTTTCCATCCTCACGTTACTCTTTTGTGTTGGGACCCCTAGGGCAAATGGAGACCCACAAAGCTGAGGAAGGTTTCACAATGTTTTCTTATGGCAAAAGCCCACTTGATGCTTTTGGTCCTTCTGGATGTATATGAGTATCTCCCATAAAGTTTACAGAGGGAGGTGCCGTCCAGGAGCTATTATATAGTGACTAAGCAGTTGGATGACTTGATGTGAGAATGTCCTTTAATGTGGCCATAAACCTTTCTGGGCTTTATGGCAACTTGGCCATGAAAGTAGCACATAAAACAGCCTTGAATGTGTGCAGCATCTGGACCATGAGCTATACATAGCACTGAGAAACAGGAATGCAGATGACATAGACTCACRTATTTACCCACAAAGTTTCATCCACACATTTGTAAAGCGAGTGGAAAGCAAAGAATTTATTTTACTTTGTACCCTCTTCCAGTGAAATAAGCTCACACTAATTTAGAGGTCAGTGGATGCAAAAATTTATGCCATTCTCGTTACACCCTTAGTGCCCATGGGAGCCCCAAATGATGGATGTTATAATGAAGATAATTAGAGTAAGCTCTATTTTAGCTGAAGGCAAAAGGCCTTAAATCAAAAGGAGTATGTTCTAGTAACCTTGAAATTGGGGTGAAGATTATAGACTGCCTACTGGCATAACAAATATCTAAACTCGTTGTTAAAAAAGTAAGAGAAGAAAATCACCGTGGGAGTTGGTGCTCTATCAGGCCTGGGCTTGCTTTTGATGGGCGAGATGTGTATTCCTTGACTCCTGGTTCTGCAAATAGCATTTCTGATKATTGTAGTGTGGGCTGAGGTTCATACTCCTGCACGATTCCTTGAAATCATATCTCAGTCTCTTTCTTGATGTATGAGTAGAAGAGGAACTGATGTGCCTATGACTCCATATACCTGAACAGATTTCCAGTAAAGATTTTTCTTACCCTTTGACCCCAAATGTTCTTGTATAGCAAGCCTTTGCATTCCAAAGGCTGTCGTTATGCAAAACCCTTTCTGAATGTCTCTTTCTCTTCCAAGAGTTTTAAAAAAAAATTACAGAAAGAAATGASCTATGAGCACATATGACTGTATATATTAGGGACTGTGTCTTGTTTAACTCTTGAAGCACATGAGAAGTGTYTGACTGTATGTGCATTTGCTGACTCGGACTTTTACCTTCAGGAGTAGGTTTTTTTATGTGAGCTGTTAGGTACTTACTGTCCATTCTTTCTTCTTGCATATTATATTTTGTAATTATGCCTAAAATGTAGTTATCTTCATTTCTKCATTATGAGATGAAGCCCATGTGTTCACTGAGTTCACTTACATGAGGTAGTAATTTCCTTACCAGGAGCAAGACTTCAAACAGATCTCCTTTCTCTCCGATGCCCAACTCTAGTCATGTAGCAATGGCTTTTGATTATTCCTGAACTGAACTGGATACTGATGGCAGAAATCATTTGTGGCATATTATCAACCACTTCAATTCGCTTCTGCTAAATAATGAAATCCAGTAATAAATTGAACATATAAGCAAAATGTCTTAAACATGCTCTGGGGGGCTCTACCTATTTTCTTTCTACCCTCATGATATTTCTTTTCTTTATGTGTGAGCCGCTGCCAATGCCAGCGTTTGAAATCAACCAACCAAAGAAATTCAAAAATATTGCAGAGTGTCTGATAAAGAAAATGTGTGAAGCTGATCACAGTGTTCTTGACTCCATTTTTTCTGACTTATTAACTTAGAGCTGGGGCTGGAATTCCCATGGGATTGATGCATAGTGAAGTCTGGGTGTATACTGGGACAGTGCAAGTAATTTCCAAAATCTGAAAAATTGGGCTTTTTCTGCCTCTTTTTTTTTTTCTTTTTTTTTTTTTTTTTTAAGCAGAATTTGCATCTTCAGCTTGTTGGAGGTACTGTTTTATTTTGGATAGTTTAAAATCTTAAAGGAGGCAAGGTTTATCCCTCACAGATGAAGGAGAAAATGGGCCTCACATGGGAAAGCATAATCTATAACGCACCCTGTCACGGCATGAGCTCTTTGGCACAACATATGGCAACAGAATTACCTTTGTACTACCCAACTGTGGGATATAATTTATCCAGTCCAAGGGACTATGGTGACAGGCAATAGATTTGATAGCGCACATGTTCAGCATGCTAAAATGCAAGACTGTCCCCTTTTCTCTAAAATGCAGAGCTCTGTAACACTACAGAGCAATTCTGACTATTCCTGGCAAATCCTTGTTTTCCCCTTATGATGTCACTTACATAGTGACATCCTGCGATAGTAATAAAAAAGGATGTGGTAATGTAACTTCTGGAGAAGAATGAAGGGAAAGTGATGAACTGCAACTTTTACAATGTGCACTGTCAGCTAAAGAATGAAACAATTTKAGGCTTGAACATTAAGGACACGCAAATTGCTTGGAGATTTACGCAACAGCAAATCTTCAGATCATTTTATGGTGTCATTGTTTCAAGTACCTGAAATTAAAACAGTGTAGTACAATGTTACTTCAATAAGTCTATTCATTGGAGAACTGGGATTTTTATTTGGAAGGTAAAATACTATCACTGCAAAAGATAAACAATAGATTTTTATGGCTGGGCTCTTGTATTTTTAGGATGATTTACTTGCCTTTTYACCTTTTGCCTACTCTAGAGGTCTAAACATGCAGACCATATTGACCTTCAATAAGCCTATTGAAACTAAACAGAGAGTTGAAATCTTATTTCTTGTCATAGAAACAAAATTCTCAGGTGCAATTTCTTTGAAAAGTTATATACTATCCATAAATGTGTCTCAGAAACATTGGGAAAGAACTTGAAAATTTCTCGAAGGGAAGGTTTGATGTTAGAGATCTAGTACAAAATGTCTAATAATAATCCATCATTTGTCAGCTGAAAAACAAATCTGCTTTCTGCTTTGGCAGTAGTCTTTTATATGAGCTCGGAAGATTTAATTTCAAAGAATTGTACTTAGTGTTCTTCATTCAGTATTAAGAATATTGTAATACTATAATAACTGGCTGACTTTTTTAATATGTAGTGAACTTGACAGGTTTTCTGACATTGACTGTATTTTTCATGCTTGGGAAGAGTGTGGTCAGCCTTTTGATGAGATGCATATTAGTAAATTCTACTGACATTGGGTCTAAGTCAAAGTCCTGTTGGTGGCCAGCTGAGCCCTCTCTGCTGGATATAGATTTTAGTGTTAATATGACCCATAATTTACAGTTTAGTTGAGAATGGGAATAATACATGGTAATTAACAAAGTGTGTTGGGTTGGAAAGGAAGGGTGATGACAGAGGAGCTGCAAAGAGTTCAGAAAACATCTGTGTGAGCAGGAGGTCCTGGCTCGCTCTAGGCCGTGTCCTGTTCTGGATTGGGAACAGGAGGTGGGTGTTGCTGGGGCTGCTCTGAGGCAATATCTCAGAGACAGCAAGCTCAGGCAGGAGGTTTTCTTCTGCACACTGGGCTTCTTGCAAAATACCCAGCTTAATACTGATCTTCACTCATACTTTTTTTTGTTAAGACAACAATAACAACAAAAAAAGGTTGGTGGTTTTTTTTCTTCTTGAAGATCTACTTGCAAGGAGGAATTGGATTAGTCTAGAGGAAGAGCCCTCTGATATGCTTTAATGGAAGACAAGGAATTCAGAATTGATGTCTGCCTTRTTTGAAATAATATATGCACAAGAAATCTTGTTTTGGAAATGAGATTAATTCCTTTAATATGTATATATATATATTTTTTTTAGAAGGTAAGCTTTTACTTCCTATTTGAGATGAACATTCTGTAACAATATTTCTGATTTACTACACAGTGATTTCCTTTTTATAGCAGTCATCCCRTGGAGCATTTTAAGCTTTTTTTAAGAGGCAAATACTGTGGATTGCCTTAATTCTTGATTTTGAGACAGCTTAACAATATGGAAATGTTGCTGACTTGTCAATGAATTGATTGTCTAATTGTCTTGATTATCTGAGGCTCAGCTTCAGGACAGATATTATTTTTTTTCAGGAGAAAAAGTTGCTAACAGTTGGAGATGGATATTTCCATTTCTTAGGTCACTAGTGATGCCAGTGCCAAATAGAGGTTGGCAAATAGATGTCCGGAGGGTTTTTAAACTTTTTTTTCTGCAGTGATGTGAGTGATAGTAGTTCAAGTCATGATTCCTTGAGTTTGAAGCATAAGAGATTTCCAAGTGATCCTCCGTACCCACTCTGGGTTTTTAATTTTCTAATTTCTGTTAGTATTAGATCCATTCATTGCGGTGTGGCCACAGTTAATAGYGAATTATGGTGAAGCAATTATCCTAGAGAACAAGTACTTATGGTTGGTAGATTATAAGTGGGAATAATGAGGGATGGAGGAGAGCAATTCTGGCAGTGCTCATGGGTGTCAACTTGTTAGTAGAATGTAATGGTTTCAGGACACTTGGGAAACATTTAGGATGCCACACGGCTGCTTCAAATGGGAAAATAAGAAAAAAGTCTATACTTTCCAGCAATCACTCATTCTGAGTCAGTTTGCATCCCTCCTAACCCACTGGATGGCTAGAATCTGTGTGTTAATAAATAATTTTTCTAATTTAATGTATCCTGGTGTTAAAAGCTTGGCTTCAGGACAGTCTTAATAGTATCTCTGCTCTGACAGTGCTAAGTTGCTTAGCATATCTCATACTTAAGTGTTAATAGGATTCATGAAGTAAATGTTCATTATTTCCCCTGAACTGGATTTGTTAAGTGTCCCTAAAATGTGTCCCCTGGTGTTTACTGTTACCCTTGCACTTTAGTTGCAACACCTTTGTAATTTAGAARTTTCACCAGGACACGAATCCTGCTAGGCAAAAGATGAAGGTGTTTCAAATTTACTTTCCCTATGGGGTACCTGCTACCCCCCAGACAGGGGTTTTCACCCTGATGCCTTCCTCTTGTATAGACAGTTGGTCACTGGGCCCAAGAGAAGTGGGAACAACAGTGATGCCACTTAGGYGACAGGATCTCCTCATTTCCCCAGACACCCTTTTTGGTGAACAAAAAGCAGTGGTAGGCCATCTCATAGTAGTAAGGGGGTTTGGATATCTGGTAGCCATGTGCCCAAAGGGGTTTCCAGGTACAGAAGCTCTATTTTTATAGTTGTGATTAGAGCACTTGCTTGGYAGGGGTTGTCCTAGTCTCCAGTCCTGGATCCCTCTTTGGTAGTACTTTTTATCCAAGTCCTGCTGTGCTAAACACACAGACCCATAACTCCCTCCCTATGTTAATATCTGTATAATCGTTCTCTATCTGGTCTCCCTCCTTCTCTCTCTCCTCCTTTCAGTGAAAGACACAGTTTCAATGCGAGGGGTAGAGAAAGAAGCGGGAGAACCTTTCCAGTGTTTTCTCCTGTAGTGTATGTGGAGTCTTCTTGTCAACATGTCAGATGTGAGTGTGAGCAGAACAACATGAGCAATTTCAGAAAATGCCCRGATGATTTAACCATATTCAAAGGTTTGTGGCGTTCACGGTGTTTGGGTTAAGAGCTCAAAATTTCTGTCAGATTATACTTCAGACACGTGAATCTGAGAATGTGTGTGCATGTGTGCACGTGCACGCACGTATGTGTGTGGGCTAGAACATATTTTGTCTTTTTAAAAAAAATTTCAACATAAAATATTCATGGTTATTAAATAGCCATCAGTTCACATTAGGTTAYGTTTAAGGACAACAATTTTCCTTTGTAGTTTCCTGATTTTTTTCATCTAAAACCATTATTTAAACAAAATGCTACAATCTCATCTTTAATCAATGAGGCACGTGAGTAACACACAGGACTGTATAGGGCACCGTTCTGAATTTTATGACTTAGCTGACCTGAAAGAGGCAATTCAGTTCTGCGTGCGGTTAGTACAACACTGAGTCCTGTGTAATATTTTGGGTGCCGCAGCCATTGTTTAGCCAGCATCCTGCCTGCAGCTGGCTCACGTTTGGCTGGTTTGGACATCGCATACCACAAACTTRCATGAGCCAGCAATATGCAACACAGAGATACCTTAAGAGCCAGCATGATATAAAAAATAAGGGAGACCATAAGAAYTGAAAGTGTTTGGTGTATTTGGAAACCAGGCCACTCTTGTTTCAATTTCTGTCTGTAGATTGAATTTAGATATTCATATATGAAAATTGGGAAGCATTTTTATCTTCTAAGCCTGCACTGTGAGATGAAAGGTTCTTCTTTAAAGAGCTATTTTTCCCTGTCCTGCTGCTTTTTAAATAAAAGCAACTCTTTCCAGTTTATTGGTTTTTTCCCTTTCGTTCCCTCTAACAGAAGATACCTCTTTCACACTAACTACCTGTATAATACCTGTTTGTAGTGAAAAATAGCAATCTCAAGGGTTGCACATCAATCATGTCAGACAGAGATGGGATCCTGTTATGACACACAGCTGTCAGAACGTACACTCTATACATATTAAAATGAAGTCAGCTGCAAAGTGGTGTATTACATACATTACCCCAGAATTAATACTGGTACCCACCAATATCTAATCACACTGCAACCTACCACATCACTGCATGTTATTGCTTTGTGCTGAGGTCTCCTTTCTGTGGTGTTAAATCAAACTAAAACAACAAATAAGCTTAAAATTGATCATTGCTGCTCTGGAAACAGTTGTTTAACTCCTTCAAAGTCTGTTTACATTTGACATTTCTTGAGCAGAGTCCTTTAGAGATAGGTATCTTTTTGTAGATCTTCAAACTGAAACTCAAGGCAAATTCAAAAGACTGCAGCTGTTATCAGGGATCTTTGAAAACAGGATTACTCTGCTTTGGTCTGAAGTTATAGTCCTRCATTTTTGAATACTTCTAGGTGACTATGGTTTTACATCAGTGAGAGCTGTATGGCTGAATCTGTGCATGCTTTTTTGAAATTGTACAGGCTTAAATCTATTGCTTCTGCATCACTGTAGTGAACCACGCAGAGTGGGGCGTTGAAATCTATCGGTTCTTTCATAGTCTGAAAATTTTGAAGCAGTTCAAGTCTTCCTAGATCGTTCTGTCTGCAGTTAATATCTCTGTTTGGAATGAATGTGGTAATGAATTTATTCTGGAGGTGTATTCTGTGATTGAACCCGGAATGCATGTCACTAGGTTTGTCCAGTTTTAATTTGGGCACTCTGGAATTCAGACACTACTTCTTGCAGTAGAATGGAAAATAGGCATTTATTCGCTTACTACTTTTTCTGAAACTACTGCTGCTTGGTTTCCAGTAAGGGAGTTAGGGAAAATGCTAAGTAAATACAGACTTAATGGGACTTTTAAGAGCCTTGTAAAGAGCACATTTTCTTATTAATTGCCAACTTTTYAGGTGCATCTCAGCCACAAATAACTTGGGAACTACAGTAAAACTCCTTGTTTGTGTTTTATTCTGCTACTAACAACAGAATTATCGGCCATTTGCTTGGACTGCAATGTTCTTGCTGTTTTGCCGTCTTTCCACAAAGGTGGCACTGGTCCAACTGAATTCATTTACTTGSACTGTCTTTCCTTTCATGTGCTCATTCTGTACTGGTGAGGGTCACTGGGAACTGCTTGTCTTGGACCAAACTACTATTCCCTTGCTCTAGAAAACAGTCTGGCCCCAGTGAAGGAATATGACCTCAGAAACACCGTGCATGGGAATCAGGGCACAGGCTGTGGAGAAATGCTGGATCTGGAGCAGAACTCAAAGTCCAAACTGTTTAATCGCATTCCCCTGTATAACCAAATTCTCCCCCTACCCTACAGAGGATTCCAARACTTCAGATATCGATTGTCAATAAAAAGAATGTAAACAGATATAAACAGATGTCAGTGAAAACAAAATATATTTTTAAAGTGAAAATAATAAGAACAAATACAAGCTATATAAATCACTGTTAGTATCACAGATGTACATTGGTACATGTGCCATYAGGATTTTACTTTAGTACTGAATAGTTCCTATCAGTGCAGTGGATTACTGATTTGTACCTCTGGAACAGTCAGACCATGACTTTAATTACAKTGTTCCCAATACTGTGAATATATGTTTGTTTTAATAAGGGCAGGAGTGTATGTAAAGCAGTGTTTCAAAAAATATTTAATTTTGTTGTGTCCAAGAAGTCAAACAACTCTTGGGGATAATGTAGGTTGTCCCTTAACAGGGTTCTGTATATTCCAGCCTGCATAGCTAAGCTGCTCTTTTAGCCTTCTTTGGGTTGCTAATCCTTTAGAGCTTCAGAAAACAGAAGCTCTTTATTACATTGAAAGTATAGATGGGTAATTTCACCATGAAACTGTGACTTTTCGGAGGTTATCTTGGGCAAAAAATGTTTATAATATTATTTTATCAAAGTGTTCAGAAAGCTAATCTTCCAAATCTGTGTTTGATACTGCAAACAGAGCGAGGGAAAGGGGATATCAGATGAAAGAAAAGAATCATAAATTGGGTGTTCAGTAACTGTTAATTAGAGCAAAAATGTTAATTAAGTATTAAGACAGCATAGTGTAAATTGGAGTCTTTTACATATTTCTGTGTAGGGAATTTTGCACATTGAAGACTTTTGTAAGAGTCAAAATCTCAATAGATTTTTTTTAACATTTATTAGAATTTGCAATCCATGGTGGCCAAGTGTCTGGCATAGCTTGATTTTAACAGAATGAGATCTGGAGTGAATTTTGTGGTATTGTCTGTTTCATAAAAGATTACACTTGAAGCATTCTTTTTAGTATTTTCCTAAATTGTTGTAAAAAGGAAATAATAAAAAAAGCATTACTTTTAAGCAGAAGAAGATGAATGTTTTGCCTACAGCAAGAAGCATCACGAGGGTGCTTGTTAAATTATTTGCAGCATCTATAGACAATCAAAACACACTAGAGCTTTCCACACAATGTTTATTCTGGTCATATACTAAAGAAAAATCACTCCAAGAATAAGCTAAAATATAGAACAGATTTGTCAACATCTTTATGCAAACGTAGGGATGCACCACCTCTAGAACAGCTTTCAGAACTGCTTGGTCTAGGAAAAAAAAAATGTTCCTTAACCCTTTTGTGTCTTCTGCAGGTACATGGGCTGGGACTGGTTGATGTCAGTGCGACTAACCCCTGAAGCTTTGTATATTTTAATATACCTTAAATTTGACATAAATAAAAACTTTGAGATGATGTTGTTTGTTATCTGCTGCTAAGAAATCTGCCCAAAGTATTTTTGTATGCACGTTTTACACAGAATTAGCCCCAAAGACAGTCCTTACACGTGGCAATGTATAGTTAAAGTTTGACTTTATGGAAGTCTGCTCTGTTTGGTGAGAAATATGTGTCATGTGTTGGGGTGAAGAGAGAAGTTGGAGCACTCTACTTCTGCAAAGCAGCGCTTGTTATTTGCCCTCATTTCCCTCCATCTCCCTTGGCCTGAGAGATGGGCTGAGCTCTGCCTGCAGGCAGGGAATGGTATCATGTTGTGGGCAGGATAAAAAACTTGCCCGGCTTTCGCTGCTGCACAGCACTGTGGCTTCTCCTCACCTTTGGGGACAAGCTGTGTTTCACACACGCTGTGCACATTGCCAGAGCTGATRTAAGAGTGTGAAACAGCTTCACTGGGCTTCAAAGGGGTAATATGAAACACAGCTTTGACAATCTGCCTTGCTTGAGTGAGAAATTCTGTTTAATTCATTTGTGTTTTTGATTTTAGTAGAAGGGAACATTATTGTTTTGCACTAACACAGCAACTAAAAAAGTAAACTGCCTGCCTTTGAATTTCATCCTGAGTAAATTCACCCATGCCCTCCGAGAGCTGCCAAGGAGGGAGTGCAGGGTGGTAGTCTGCCTTCTCTGSTGATGATGCCTTGGAAAAAAAGTTGCCAGGAGGAGACCTGCACAGCGGGTTAGGAGGAAGGGAGGTGTTTTCTCCCCTGGTAGGGAGCTCTGGGGAGGCAGGTACTGCTGTTAAAGCGTGTGCCTCCTTCCCCYGTGCTAGCAAGGGCTTCAGGTGAAATAAAGGGCATCATCTGGGACTCCTAGGCAGCAGAAAGGCTTTGAATAGAAAAGGATATACTCTGTGTAAGAAGGTTTTCTAATATCTTTTTGGTTGTTATCATTTCTGTTAAAGCCTTCCAGCCTGGATTTTGCTCATTACTAGGTTTTTTTTTTGCTTTTTGTTTTTCTTTCCAAAACCTTGGTACTTTCATCTGCCCAGGACAAGAGGTTGAATTTTAATCTGAACTGTAGTATCTCTGGTTTTCATGGTATAAAACTGCTTTCCAGAAATTGGTATAAAACTGCAGGACTGTCTGTCCCATTTGAAAAATGTATCTGCTGGGCTATTTGTTGAATCCTTTCTACAGGATTTTCTCCTGTAGAAAATCATTATTTCTTCAAATGACGTTGAGGGGATGTTGGGTTTGACAGAGCCAAGTACACTGCCCTGCCTCGTTGTTAAAAAGCACCTTGAGAAAAGAAATTGATCAAGGGCAAAGAAAAAAAGTTTTAAAAATGTCTTTTTTGTATTTCTTGTAAGCCTGCCTTCATCTTCCCTTCCTCTGTGCGCTAGCCATTTGCTCATTTTAGGATGGCTCTGGTTATTCCCTGCATAATCTGAATGAAAACTATTGTTCTTGGAAATGATAAATGTACCCCTTTCRTCTAGAGTGAGGACTGGAAAATTGTAATGCACAATATAAGCTATAAAATATTAATTCACAAGAAATAAGCAGTGCATTCCCCTGTGAGATTGAGAGATTACTATCAGTCTGAAAATCTTGCAGGATAACCAAGACTTATTTGGGAAGGAAAAGTAGTTAAAAGGACTTTCAGAATGTGCATTGTAGTTGCTGTCTCAACTGTTCATGTGACAGATACTTGGAAACGCATTTAGTTTTATAGATAGAATTTATTGATTAGTGAAGACTTGCCACTAAGGCCTAGAGAAGACATCATTCAAAAACGATGCTACAGGCTTTCTCCTTCAATGTGTTGGTTGGATAAGAAGCAAAACATATAAAAATGTTACAAAAATTATAAATGATGGTAATTGAGACTAATAAGAAGCCTTATTTGAGAAAAACGTGTGGGTAGAAATCAGTCATTAACGGCTATAATGTTTAGTAAGTAGCAAGATCATCTCCAGCCTAGCTCTTCATAATCCTATTGTTCCTCCTAATCATACAAAACTGAAGTAGCAAGGCACAGAGAACATCGCTTTTTTAAGCATCTGTTTCTTATCTGAGGTTGTATACTGATGAATATTTCTGAGAATCACAAGCGGGTCTGTAAAAGCAAATTGCAGAATCTGAGGCCTTTCTTGAAAATGTGGGACAGACTCAGTTGACTGAGGTGTTTCTGCAAGTAGTCTACAATGTGTAAGAAAGGTTAAGGCTGTTGAATAGGTAAATAACTAATTATTATTTTTTCTGTTTTCTAGCAAGTTAAAAAAAATCTTGAAGTTTGTTTCCAAATCAATTTTTCTTTTTAAATATTTTTATTGTTAGGATTTTTTAAAAACAATAGTGAAATGGGACATGAAAAGATGATTTGGATAAGATGTAGTAACAAAGTAATTTGAAAATATTAAAATGAAAGGTTTTGTGATTTTTGTAAAAGATTTTGTGTTCGCATTCCAGTGTAAACCCTTAGAAAAACTGAGGTGAACTTGCAAAGTGTTTTGAAGTAACCTTTTTACCACCCTCACAAAAGAAAATGAACCTCCTTCTTTAGGGGGTTACAGTGATAAGGGTTTATCCATCTTTAAGACTGAGTTGCACAAAATAAGACAACAAACAAGTAAGGTAACATTTTAGGGTATGAACTGACCATGTAATTGATCAGGTAGATTATATAGTTTGTCTTTTTTTCCCTCTGAAGAATTACTTGCTGGAAACAGTAAAGGGAAGAATATTAGGTTAAAATGAATTAGATTAAAATGAACTTATCTTTGATRCAGCGCGACTGTGGTGGTGTTGAGTTCAGGCAGCAATGATGTATCCCGGAATTAGGGTTTGGGTTCARTTTGCAGTATAGTGCGGTATTGTTGGTAGCGGTTTGGTCCTCAGGTTAGTCATTATTTGGTCTTCCGCAGATTATTTCTGTCAAGCAGCAGAACTAATGATAATGCTGTTAATTTAAAAAGATGAAGAGGAATAAATGTAGGAATACATGTCCTGTCCTCCAAAACTGATAATCAGACGTTTGTATCCACATTCAGCCCTATGGGGTCTAAATACAGGTGGTGAACAGAGTCCTGCTGCAGTTGTTTTAGATGTTTTTCTAAAAGGAATTTAATTTCCTCTAACTTGCCCACACATGTTACATTCTCTCAATATTATCTTTTTTGTACTTTTAAGTAAATAATTGTGTTGGACTTGATTCATTACAGTATAGCTTTAGCTTTACAGTGATGAAATCCAGTTGAGTTCGGTGAAATTACAGTGAAGTGAAACAAATACTGCAGTAATATGCTTAGGTATGTTGATCAAAAATTGTATGAGTCAGAGAAGCACAAGGATTTTGGAGAGTAATTATAAATATTACAAAGCAGAAGCCTTGGATGCTAAGATTTCTCAGTGAACTTCAATATTAACCTCRTTCTTACTTTTGACATGTTTCATCTTTTTTGCTCAGCCTACTGCATCTGAATAATGAAACAGTGACTCTGACACTGAAGTGCTGATTTACTCATCTCAACATTTCACACATTTTCCTCAATTTTGCMTCTGTTTTCTTGCTGGCAGCAACCTCTTCCATCAAAACTGTCAGTGTTTTTTAGAGCCATGAATTTAAGGAAAAATAGGGAAAAAATCTCCAAAACCTCTGAAGTGAATTTCTTTACTCCAGAAGCACTTCATACGGTAATTTTCTATCAAGAAGATATATAACAGAGAGAGTTGGRAAAAAAAATGGCAATTTGGAAGATCACTGGGTAGCGATACTGGCTGTCTGCTGTCAGCAAGGTGTCAGTGTTGCCAGCTACAAAGCTTTTGGGAGGGAGCCATTATGCTGTTTACGTTACAAGAGGACAAAAAGTGGGGAAGGGTTAGGGTTGAAAAGGGGACTAAGCTAAGTTCCACTTCTAAAATGTACCTGTCAGCAAGCTGATCCAGGAGAGAGCATGAACTGATACTGCTCTAAAAGATGTGCTTAGCTCTCTCTAGGATAAAATAATGTGCTGTACTGTGCTAAAAGGTTATTGCTCTTTTGATTACTGTAAAAGATTATTGTTCTTTTGATTACGGAAAAGTAAGGTAAAAATTGCCTTACCTATTCTAAGTAGGGTGTTTTACACACAGATTGTAGCCAGGACAGGTGATTATTTCTGAGTCATAGCTCTCACAGGCAACCACACGGAACACCACAGGAAAACATGCTGATTAACCRAAGAGAAAATACCTGTTACTGGTGAACCATGTAAAAAACTCTTCCATTTCATTAACTCTGCAACTTTTTTAAGATTCTCTTAAACTGTGAGAGTATGCCAGATGGAAGTAAGAAACAGGAAGGATATTTGGGAAAGTCATAATAGCTATGAAGATCAGAGAGAATTTATGAAATATATATATAATTTGAATTTTATAACCTATAAATCCTTAATGATAATATTGTTCTGTGCTTCTCAATTTAATAATCTACTATAAATTTTACAGTTCATTACAGTAGAAACTAATTATTCTGTTCCCACATTTGTCTTCAAGTAGAAGATGTGGGAAAATGAAAGCAGGCAGACACTTTAGTGGCATAAATTTACAATATTTAAGTTTTAACAAGAAACTTTCAGGGTGTTACAGTACACTTCAGTGGCTGTTCTTTTCAATTTCAGTATGTTTCTTATTGTGTCTAAGTGATGATAACTTTAAAAAAGCATGAAATAGAACTTCAAAAACAATTTCCAAATATCTCAATTCAGGAAGTAATAATAGTAATAATTTTCTTTCTTGCTTGCTAATGATAATAAATGAAGACACCAAAGAATTCTTTGGGAAGAGAGAAAAAGGRTGATTAGAGCTGATGGGGAGATATGGATATGGAAACTGGAAATATATTTCTCCAGAGAATCAGGTTCATAAATTAAATTAGAATGTCAGGCAAATATTAGGRAACTGGTTCACAACCATTCATTTGCAAACTGTATTAAAACATTTTAACTTGTGATGAGATGTCAGATTCTTCAATCTTGTAGTATTTTCAGATCACAAATGATGGCAGCTGTTGTAACAGAAAATGAAATAAGTAAATTGCCTGGAAATGTCACTGTAGTGTCCAGCATGAAATAGCAGGAGAGGTGAGTGGCATTTTTTGGAATGTCCATTTTCATTAGTAGGTGTAAATTTGCAGTTGCTGAGGCTGGTCCTAATCATATTGTTTCCTAGTCATCATTTCAAAGTTAGGCAGAAAAGATTCACGATTCACGCATTCTTAAATATGTATTGGTGTGGATATGTAAGATTTTCTGGTTCTGTATTTTTGTTGTGTTTATTTCATTTTCAGCTTGMAGCTTAGAGTTGGAAATTTGTTTTTTTATGACCGCTGAGATTCTAAAGTAATCATTTTCTCAGTGTAAGGTGGGTTGCCAAGTACACCTTGAATATATATTAATAAATTTGATATAGCTGCCTTTCTACTTTCATAATCAAGAAGCAAATTTTCCTTACCATGACAAGCAAGATTTTGGTGATCACCTAGAAATTACATTCTTCCTAAAGAAACTAGAGACAATTGGAGATAACAATATACTTTTCCAAACRTGAGACAGTGTAACTCTTGTATAAATTATTGTTGAGATCCACATTCAAAAAGAAAAGAAGTCTCATATTAAAAAGAGCTTCCAAAGTAGTATTGAATCCTAAGATGTAAAAGACCTATCATGAACCTTGTGCACACAAARTCTCCTGCTGTCATTATGTTTCAAGATGCAGAAAATGGAGAACAATAAGCCAGGCAGAACAGAGAGAGGATTCATATTTGCTAATTATTATTTGTTGCTTCAGAGAACAACAGGTAAGTTTTCTGGAATAAAAAGGAAAGAGATTCTTAATTCTTTCAAATGTGAACTTCACTCAGCTGTTTCGGGGCAGAGTTAGCCATATTATCTCAAATCTTATTTAGTGTTTCCGTACATGTAGCATATTTACACACACTATTTTGCTGTTTCAATTCTTCCTGGAATGGCCAAGAGGGATCAAAAAACATAGTAATAAGATCATGTCCTGAGGCAACGTTAGATACCACACAGAATTTTTCATACTAAACTACAATCGTGTAAAACTGAACATTATTATTCTGTGTATCCTCACTTCTACTGCAAAGGCTTTAATTTATTCAAAGCTTTTTTTTTTTTTTTAATTTGTGTGCTGTACACAACATTTCAGAAATTCTATGTAAAGATGAAGACCAGTATCTCATAAAATGATCCTACCGTGTCCTCTGCCCAAAGAATAGGGAGAGCTGTAATGCTGGCAGCAGGCACAGGGTTAGAGAAAAATCCTAAAATACCAGAAAGGCATTTCCACTGACAGATGAATTTTCCACTGCAGGTCTTGGAACCCCCTTTGATTTCAATGAGCACCAAGCCATGGGTTCTCAGGAGCCCATCCAGTTGAAAGACRTTAGTCTATATTTTATCCTCTTGTCATTGTATTACTTAGCTGTCAAAGGATACTGGGTGGCCACTGAAGTTATTTCTAGTGTGTAGAGAAATCTSTAGAAGGTGAAAGACCCTTGTGTAAGTTATGTTTTCTATATCATATCTTGCAAAGAATCTCCAAATTCAGAGTTGAAAATGTATCTGTTAAACTTTCTAGAAATGAAATCTTTTGGACTGTTTAGCCATTATCAGCTTTAGTGCCAGCAAATTTGTTCCCCTTGGTGATTTTAATATTCATAAAATTGACATTAATGAATCCATACCCAGTGAATTTCTATCACTGTTTAGATTCATTACATCTTCTCTAACGTATTCTGCTCCTTAGTCATTTTCTCAATCTCACTGATATGGTGTAACATTTTTCCAGTAAATTGAATAGCTACCTAATCCCTCTTTGATCGTTTTATAGTAAACTGTGAAGTTTATTTCCACAAAGCAGATTGTTAACTGTGAAAATCTGTGAATTATTTATCTCCTAGAAACTATTTTAATGCTGATTTAGTTGTCAACTATATTTTTATATGACGGTTTTAATTAAGTTTTTCAATACATTTCCAAGTATATGCCCCTACCTCACATACATTTTGAACTAAAAATATGATGGTTAGTTTGTTTCCTAATTTTTTTTTTCTGGAGTAGAAGAGATGCTGTATGTGTAGGAATAATGCTTCTTATTGACTTCTTATTCCATTCATGGTTGCAAAGGCTTCTTCCCCACCCAATTATATTTGACCCTGGCAAACAATGGTGAAGGTGGGAAGAAAAAGCAATCTGAGCCAAAATGTACACAGTAGTTACTTCTCTGTATGTGGGGTTGAGAAAAGATGGGTGTACTGCAATGAAAGGTTGATTAGAAGAATATGCTGCAGAATGTTAAAGTGTGATTCTTTTTGTAAAGAGACTACTTGGCTCAGCAAGAATGAGCTTTGTATTCTTAAAACTTCTAGTCAGGAAATTACCACTTTATTTCAGAGCTGGAAGATTTTTTTCCCTTAAAAAGCAGAAAGTAATGGGGGATGGCATATGACTACATTTTAACAGTTTGCATTAACCAGACCTATCCATGCTGACCATTTCAATGCATCCAAGGTTGTGTACAGCTTTTCCAGCTCTCCTGCTGTTGCACAATGTTGTTCCTTTGTGATAGCCTCACGTTTCCGTGTTCCATTAAATCGACTTTGCTGCTTCTTTGTACAGCTGTACACCAGCTCTTCATACTGGGACAATTGGCAGTTGGTRCATGCTAGCTTTTAATATACTGTGTCCCATTCAGCAAGTCTGCGCATAGTAAAGTAAAATGTATACATGCATGTCTAGCATTCTGAATGTTCATTTACTATGACTGATTACCCCACCCCTACTACCCTAATTTATAGACTGATAGGCTGTAGCTATACTAATAAATCAGAGGCATGGAACAGACTATGTTCATAATATCAAGTTCACGAGCTTCCAGAACAGGTTCAAAAAAGTCAGGATAYCTACTGGGAATAGTCCATGGTCTGAGCTAAATTCTGATATAAGATTTATTTATAACCCTAMCAGAACTATTTTAGCAATTTCATAGTATAGGCAATTGAATTTCAGTCCCAGTAATTGTTTATTCCTTTGTGCTGTTAAATTTAATATTATATGTGTAGCCATTGGGTCTATGTGTGTGGAACCTTTTCTGTGGCAGCCATTCCCAGGAGTGTGGTGTTTTTATTTGTGTCCAACAGAACAGCGGTTGCATGGATAGCAGATGGGATAAAAATGACTGAAAGGCTACAAAAAGTAAAATAACTCTCACAGGTCCTGAAAATCTTGTTGTTGATGTTACTTTAAAAAAGTTTAAAATACTTTAGTGAATCCTACAATTATATTTTAATAGAATTATGGACATATTTAAAGAATTGTTGAGAAACTAGTGCATGTTCGTTTACTGTAAGCTTGTTTGCCGTGGCAGGAATCTCAGCTTTATCTGTAGTATAGCCTAGTTCTTCTTGCAAAAAATTAGGTCCTTTGTCTTACTTGAGAACCCCCTGCCACAGAATCTTCAAGTCCTTCTCACAGTGAAATGCATTGGGCAAGATTGTACGTAGCAAAAAGAATTAAAAAATAATGCGAAGTGACTGGAAATTTTTTTTATTATCTCTTTATTTGTATATTAAAGAATACTTAACAACAGCAAATATTAAGATCAGGTGAAAATGGGATTCTAATATCTCCACTCAAAACTAGATAACAAATATKCAGCACCACTTCTGCCAGCAATGAAGATGATGTCATTCTTCGTTACAGTATATTGGGATACCTTTTAAGCAATTTTCTGTGGTGATCTGGAAAACTTCAGATGTTGCTGACATTTTCTGTGTTAAAGTGATATACTGGAACAATTGCCTGTGGGTGTGTATAGCAATATATTTCTTGCAGTCCTCTTCTGGTTTCATCTTGTAATATGCCTGGAACAGATAGTACTTCTCTTTTTTTCTTCACTCTCAGCCATCCTATCCATGTCTTATGTGCAGTGTCACTCACTGATGAGCATGCTCTGCATGTTGGTATGTATATGTGTTCGCCGAACACTGCGGATGAAGGCGTCTTGGCTATTTATAACTAAAAGCAATTATTTTTACTCTGAATTTGTAACAGCTCCAGCTGCAATTGTTTAGATAATATATAATGTTTATTATTCTCTTGTACCATCCTATCCACGAAAAGCTTCATGCCTTCTGAGGGAGGAGAATCTTCATTAATGTTTGGTAAAGCAAGCTGGTCAATGCAAGCTAAGCCCCAAACGCTTATGGCATGGTACCCTTTCTAAGTATGAATAAATCTGAAAGGTATTCTCTTGGAACAGAAGCCATTACTGACTGCCTCAGTCCCATCTACTGAACTGCACTCCTAATACAGTTTGTTCGGTTGTCCGTACTTTTTATAGTCAAGCATGTGAATTCTTTGTTCCAAAATCTCTTGTTGCACTTCATGGTGTTACTTTCACCAAGCCCCACACAGCACTCACCTGTGTGGTCATGCATTAACTCCGGGTATTAATCTGTCCTGCAGCTTGTTCCGTAACACACTTCCAAATTGGCAGTACTCTGTTATTGCGYATGGGCAGGAGTAAAAGACTAAAGTTTCCCCTCAGCCTTCGATGGTTCTTGACATATTGTACCTTAATGCTTGGCTTTGGCATTTAGTTCTCTGTTGAATCCTTTTAGAGGTCATCTAAACTTTTATTGAGGTTAACAAACTCCTTAAGAGGAGACAGGCTTTGTTGCCACAAACAAGGAAATAAATAGCTGGTAGGATCTGTCTATTTGTCTTCTTTCAGCTAATAGCGTGATAAGATTCTGATTTTGCTGCTGCTGTTAAGTACTGAATAGTCAAGAAAAAGGTAGAATATCGTGGACCAGAAATCTGCATTAATTAGACTGGAGGATGTATCACAGTAACACCAGTATCAGTATTACTAAGTCTTTGGATCAAGCAGTTTCAAAGACTGAGATTGTGTTGCAAGAGCAATAAGGGATATATGCAGACCTGTTTTGTAATACCTTGGCATTAAGATTTTGGCTATGCTTGTTATTTGTGAATATGCTGAGAAGACGATTAATTGCTAGATTAAAAAGAAMTCTTTGATCTTGAAATATTTAATGCCTGCTGTCCGTGGAGACTGATATTAAAACAACTAACTTCTGTAAAAGTTGACATAACACCGGTCTTGTCTTATCTTTACATAGGCCCTTTCATTAGTTGGAGCAGAGAGAAATGTTACTGTTGTAATTCAGAGCCCAAAGACCTTCAGAGGTCATAACAAGTASCAAAGCAGTATCGTGCTACAGGAAGGCTTCAGTTGTCTGCTCACCTCACTTAAACCCTAGCATAGACATAAAAATGGATTGAAACAGATTAACTCAGCAGTGAGAGCTGTCTCTATGCAGGGAGGACATGTAATGCACACCAGTTTAAGTGCAGCCAGGCAGACTGGGATTTCCAGAGAAATCTAGCAAAATTACGTTTGTGAGCTCTGGTTTTAATACAGTTAGCAGTTAGCTCTTACAGGTAGAAAATCGCTGCCGGTTACCTGTGTGTGGCTGAACTTTGCACAGCGAAGACTCTGCTACTGTAAATGCAGCTGGATTCAGTGGCCTGACAGTGGAGCTGTGGCAGATGTAGTTATACTGATGTGAATCAGCATGGGACATTGGGGGCTGTGTTTCGTTCGTAGCTCATGCAAGTTGACAGAGAACTTTGTGCTGAAATACCAGATAGTGCTGAAAGAGAGAAGGTGATGTCACGTGTTTCGTTTGCCGCTACAGGGATGGTAACATCTGGCCAAGTGATCATGAACAGCTGGGGGGAGTACAGCTTYACGTTGCCACAGCTGTTTGCATAGTGAGCGTCAGTCAGAGCCTTCAGTCTCCTTCCGTGCTATGACCTCGTGGCTTCACTAGAAGTAGACTTGAGATTTCTACTTGACTTTTTCCTAGGCTCCCTGTTGCCAACCGGAACTTCACTTGCTTTTATTATCAGAATGGTGTAATCAAATTAAGGGGTTTGTACTACTCTCCTAGATTCCTGAGATATTAAGTTAAATTTTAATGGACGGGGGGGGGGGCATGTGTGTGTCTGTCTGTTAAAACACGAATGTGCTCTTTAAACTGACAACTTACGTAGCTCTGCATATAAATCTTATTTGTAGTTGGAACATTTGTGAACACACACAAAAATCAAAGAAAGAAAGGTAAGGCCGGTGAAGCGTTTTTCCAGATTAACAGCAATTTTAAACTTTAGTCCCTTCCTGTAATGGCAAGGCGTATTTGGCATTTGTGAGTTCATCTGCAGGCACATCACTTGATCAGGCTTCTTCCACTGTAGGAGCTTCTGGCATATCTGGCAGCTCAGTCACTGACATTTTCGTGAGAACTGTAATGCTCCCTCTTAGAGCTCTTCATAGAGAGATCTGGCTGAGATGTGAGAGCTAATGACTGGTGATAGACAGGAAGCTAGATCAGATGAGATAATAGTCTTTTCTGACCTTAAAATCTTGCAATAAAAATAACAACAATAAATCAAAATACCTCAAAGTTTCAAGCCTGAATATTACAAAAGAATAAAATTTACTAGGCCTGCCGCTTGCTACACTGCTGTTAGGTTTTAAAAGCTTGCTTTGATAATTCATAATATGCAAAGGATTGCAGTACAGTCTTATAGGTTATGAAGACAACATAAAACTTTTCTCAATCCTAGACTTTAACTGCGTAGCTTATACCACTGCAATTTTGAAGTTCTGAGTATTATTTTTATCACCTTTTTATATAAAGTCTATAAATCAGCACTTAAAAATAACTTTTGCTTAGAATACAAAATTAACTCCCGTGGCTGAGTGTTTATGTACACTGATGTTATTTCTTCATCATGGAAGTGATCAGTGGGGTGACCACCTACATAATCAGGACATTAATTTTCTATCATAATGTTTAAATCAGGTGGGAATTATGAAATGTTTTTTCAAGTATTAAAACTAARTTGTTGTCCTGGTTTTGGCTAGGATAAATAAAAACATACTTTTGCTGCCTTTACTTTACTGTACTTACTGCATTACTGCTTYTTCCTGAGCATAAGATGTAGGATCTTCTGTTTGCTTTTGGTCTTGCTACCAGTGATTTATTCTTTATTTTTTCCTTCTCATTGCTTAACTTTTTGCTCTATATTGCAGATTCAGCAGAGATGGGAAACTGAGACTTAAAGTTGAAATAGACTTTTCAGAAAGCAGTCATTATTTAGTTTTTTAATACTGAMCCTTCCTGTCATATTGATCTATAGCTCATTGATTGATTGAAACAGATCTCATGCCTCCTACACTAAGAAGCTAAGYTGTTGCTAGAATGCTTCGGGCACAACTGGGTCCTGTTCAGGAAAGCCCTTKTTGGGAAAAGCTGGGATGAGTTATCACATGCATTCGTTGAATATTCCCAGATGAAAGATGAAATTTTTGCCCCAGTGAAGTCAGTAAGATTTTTGAAATTGACTTCAACGGAGTTGTGTGTTCATATAGGCTTTCCATTTCCAAAATCCTTGGCGTTCAATGTCCTCATCCTATTCCTCTAATATAAAGATGAAATATCCAGGCTCGTACGAGACAGAAAATACAGTTTTTAGCTGCCCAAAAGATCATTTTTAGTAATCAGGATCTCCTCTACATTTACTTGGGACTAGGTCATCCTTCTGGCTTAGATTAAATTTAGTTTGTCACATCTTTGCCATCTTCCATTCCTGCTGGACTGGCCATTAAAAGATCAGAATACAGGGATCTTCAGAATGGCAATACTTGGACTTCATACTCAAGGAGCATAAACCCAGGACAGATAAAGATGTTTACAAGTTAAGGTTATGAAGATTTTGTTTTTCATGGACTCCCAAGCATTCCAAGGATCTCATTAGAAACATGTTAATAATCAGTGTAAATCAACAAAAACTAGACTTAATGGAATGAACATTCCTTTCTGGCAGAAACACAAGCTATCTATTTGTGTAGCATCAATCTTACCTGTACTGGCTCAAGAAGCTATTTTGATTTTCGGTAGGGTTTATTGAGCAGATACCACCAATATCCACAGGTTAAAATTGGGAACAGGACTTGGAAGAAGGTGAAATACCAACTATGTAGTTGTRGTAGTTCTGTACTGTGTGTAGAAAGGTGCGTAAATACATCTGTGTACACCCATACATGTACAGTGTACATCCCTGCTTCCTGTATTTAGCTTTGGAAAATGCAGAAGCACCATCTCCTCCATCCACGTGTAACATGCTAAGCATTATTTGAGTACTACTTAACAATATCATATTAATAACAAAGTAAGATTTAAAGAAAATCTATTAATTTGGTTTTCAGTTAATTCCAAGGTGTATGCACAGAGGGTGGATATCTTCGGATTCATATTCCACACCTTCACAGCCTTTACCACTGTGTCACGGAAACATTGCAAATGGGCTATTTAATCCTCACTGCTGTGACAGTATTACGCCTATACAGAGAAGAGCCTCTGAGCAACGTGAAGCAATGTATTCTGGGACCTGTGGCTCCCCCGTATGGCTTTATCGTGATTCCTCTCAAATACTACATTTTATGCTGCTACTTCCTCATATGTGAGAGGTTGTTACCTGCGTAAAATCAGCCCATGTGCCCTTAAGCCCATGTCCCCGTAAGGGTTAAGGAGCGGGCAMGTGTGTTAGTTTAAAAGATGTGCGGTGTCAATGCAAGCATGGAAAGCAAAGTCAGTAGCTGCAAATCAGTTGTGAAGTATAAAACTCAATGCATGAGAATAGTAATGAAGTAGTATTCACAAAAATTATTCTGTCACCTTGGTTTAAAACTTAATGAATGTATGCCAAGATGGAATGGCAATTCTCCAGAAACCCGTCCTGTGATGTCTTCAAGTCTTTCACATTTACTACCTCCGAGGTCCAGACTGGTGTCTTCGTCAGGCAGAGCCAAGCAAAAAGTCAAAGACTTCCTCTATTGTTTTCTGAAAATTGCCGTGGCCTCTGCAMTGCGTTGCTTGCACCTTTCCTTCCACTCGCACTCTCGGTTCCTTCGGCAGTGCTCTGTAGCCACGTCCCATCTTCAGTAAGGGGAAAATATGATAATGAGGAGACAGATGGGATCCTCTTCRTGAACTCTAATCTCTTTCACTTTCATTGGTGACAGGTGCTGGAATGAATTCTGTGCTAATGGGAACTCCTGAACTACTGGGGTAAAATTTAAATACCTGGCAGAGGAAAATTATCATAYGGTTAAAGTACCAGACTTTGGTTCGGGAACTCTTCTGAAGACTTTTGTTTGATTTGTGGCATGACACTTAATCTTCTGTACTTCCTCCATGAAGTGTGGGTAATATTGCCGCCTTTTCATAGTCCAAGAGAGGGTGATGATTCACACAGGCTAGAAAGGAAAAGACATACAAAATTATTGCTTGAATTTTAAAAGGYTCGTATTAATGCACTGTGCAGAGGATCTGGGGCACATATTAAATGAATTATTATTGTTTTCACTTCCTATAAGCCATCATTTCTTTTCAGCCCTTGAACAGCCCAAGTTTCTGATACAAGGTTTACTCTGAGCAAACACTTTTCCTCTCGGAATTGCTTTTATTKCAGATTGAAGGAGAGAAAGGGGAATAAATGAATAAGGAACTAATACAAGATCAACATGAGAGAGAAGGCAGGAACCAYTCCCTTTATCTCAGCCATTTTGAGTAGATTTTTAGTCCTGTGTTGAAGCAGAGAGCATGGGACAGCATTATTTAAAGGGATGCAAATGGCACAGAGAATCAGGTGGCCCATTTATACCTCCATAACCCAGGAAACCCAGTATTTTAGCACAAATCTCCATCTRTCTCTGCTGCAGCATTGCATCACTCTCATAAACTAAGAATCATCTGCTGTTTATGTATGAACTCCTATCCTTTTCCTTGTCAGCCAGGTGAGGYGGAGGCCTGGAAAAAGAGGAGGTGGCATTAGGGGTGCAGGGGGGTGTCAGCACAGGCTGAAGACCCAGACCTACCTGCCTCTAAGGGAGGTGAGTGCAAGAGAAAGAGGTTTTGCAGATGGCTGCTTTCCTTGGTCTTGCAACAGGGTAACTTCACAAACTCCACTGGGAAAGTCCCTCACAAAAAGCAGCTTATTTCTTAGCATAAAAAGTATGCTGTCTTCCTCGTTCCACCCACAGTTTCCCCAGAAAAGCCTTATTTCTTAGAATTTCTTCATCCATTTCATCTAAATATTTTCGTCCAATTCCCCTTAACATCAAACCTGATATCTTATGTCTCGATATTTTAGGATGTTGGGACTGAATTGTTTGTATACTCTTGGATATTGAAATCACTTTTCTTTTCTTTCTTTTATGATAACCCTTCCACTATAGTTTTCTTTCAACTACTCTCTTAAAAAAACTTTCACTTCGATGCTGAGATGACTTGCTAAATGTCATAAAATTATTTGTGAATTTCTAGTGAATGTTCTTGAGAATAAAAGGGCAATAAGGGTCAGAAGAATGCTGATAATACATGACTCGGCTACGTAAGGCTCTTAGAAAACTTGGAATTCAGTCAAAAATAGATTGCAGATAATACTCTTATTACATGAAGTACARAGTTAAAAAGAGGTTACTGCTCTTGTAATCCAGCTTACTTGTGAAATTTAGGAGTATTACAAAGTCTGAACAGTTTGTGACAGATGTGACATTTAGGTGGCCTTGATACATTTAGAACAAACTTTTCTAAAAACCGTGATGGAAGTTTTTGTGCCCCTTTCCTTCTGATATTGGATGGAAATATGTAGACATTTTTCCTCTAAAAGTTTTGTTTCTGATCATCATTCAAGGACCTTTGAAACCTTGTATATGTAACAGAAAAAACAGATTAACCAAGAATGTAATTACGAAAATCAAATGTTGCTTATTATAGAAATGAGCCTTTTTTCAGTTCTGTGATTTATTTTCTTAGCATATACTTTCATGCGGTTGTTACGCTTTGTGCAAAATGTGGGTGCAGGGTGGGGTCACCACAAGGTGCACAAACAGCAAGCGGTATTTTCTCTTTCGCTATATCCTTCCTGTATGTGAGTTAAGAATGATACAGCATTTTGAAATGATATATTAATGAAAGGAGATGATCTTCTACTGCTAGATCACAGGCTTCAGCCATGGGCTATGCAGTYCAAGCCTGAGATAGCTCTGTAGTATCACACATGGATAAAGAAGGATGCAAAATGGCTTTTGCGTGATTATATGGGTAGGAGGGAGCAGATGACTGTACTGTGCATTTGTTCAGCTAAGGACTGTGTGTGGTCRCTGTTCCCTTCTCACCTTAGCTTCTTAACAGAGTCCCTGTTTCCTCTATATTGCCTTTTTTTTTGATAACACATGGAACTCTCCTGATCTGTGCAGAGTGTAGCTGCAACATAAGCTTATTAAAGCCAGAAAAATGGGAGAGTTTTTCTCCTTTTTAAAAAACTTTTGTAGTATGGCTCTTGTCCTTGCTACTGTAAGTCTGTGCAGTGTCACATAACACTTCATCTAATAACTCTTCATCAACCTCATACACACCAATTCATTTTTAACCGCAAGCAAACCTTGTATCAGCAATGAAGAGGATCACTTCTGCATATCCTTTAGCTCAACAGGAGAGTATACAAGAGAATAAATACATCTTAGGCATATAAATGTTTTCTTTCTTTTGGCAACAGGTTTGCTAGAAAATTGCAGCRTTCTGATATTGGTTAAAAAACTTCTCCCCAGAGGTGTATTTTAGAAGTGATGCTTGGGAAAAATACATTTATGGGGGAGGGGGCTTTTCTTTGAGTACAAGCTTTCTGTTTCTTTCAACACCTGCGTTATTCAGAGCTCAGTGCATCACTTCTTATCRTGATCCAAATAGATATGCTGCTAGGAAGCTTTTATGTTACAGTGTTCAAAGAAAAGGTCGCTTTGCATTGAATGTTTCTTGCCCTAATTTTAATTAAAAATTCACACAAGATTTTCTTTTCCCTTATTTGTTCAGCCTTAGGCATTTGTTTGTTGTAAGAAAGGGAGAACATGAAGGATTTCAGATATCCTCTCTTCTCTGAACAGCTTGTAAATCACCCTGTAAACTTATTAATGTTTAATGCTTTCTGATGGCAATAGCTTCAGCTTTGTAGATAGATTCTTTCTGTTTTCCCCCAGTTTTCTTCCTGTGGATCTTGGCACTTTGTCACTCGGTTAAGAATGCTTATCAGGCTCATGAAGAGCAGGCAGGAGCTGCAGGAAAGCTAGCTGTGTTATCAGCTGAAGTGGGCCAAGCGCTGGGATCACACAACCTTGTCCCCAGCTTGCTGGCTCAGCCAGTGCTGCCTGCGTGAGGGGGAGAGGGGAGGAATCATCTACCTCCTCACGTCGGTCTCGGGTACCGTGGTGCAGAGCCACCCTGATCAGCTGCTGGGGCTGAGCTGGGGACGCCGTAGGGCAGACTCGCGTCCTGCCAGCCTGGTCGAGGAGGTGGAGGGCAGTTGGGGCCATCCTAAAATGTTGCTGATAAATCTGCYAGTGTTCTTCTGGTAGATCTGTGAGCAACCCATGAAACAGCATCTCTGAATTATTCTAAGAAACAAATCTATTGTAAGTCTGCTCTATGAATGTATGCTCATTGCACGCAAGAGCACTGATATACTGCGAGGTCTGTTTCTTGACATAGCTGTTGTGAAAAGTCTTATCTGGTAGTCAGACAAAAACTGAAATTGTTATTCTTCGTGAAGAACTTCAAAGTAGCCACAGTTGACCTAGCATCCAAAATGGCCATTTTAATTCAATCTAAWGAATATTATGCATGGAGRCATTTGGATGTAAAGTAAGAATTGAAAGCATTTTATGTCGTTATAAAGTTAAATGTTACATTTGTTCTTAAAACTTGGAAAACTTGTTTGTTTAATACATCATTGTTAGTTTAAGAAGAAGTAAGCTGTTATTTAATGATGACTTTTAATGCAGTGACAAGTGTCCTTGTGTTTAGGCTAATGATAATCAGGAACAGATAAAACAGTACAAATAAATGCTACCTGCCTATTAAGTTCAGTTGCTGCTGGTTTAAAGGACAACAGGTTATTGTTACCTCAGTTATGTCCCTCTTCCTATTCATGTCCATTCGATGTTACTATATTCTGRTCCACTATGCTAGCTAAGTCATTAGCCTGGAATAGCAGTATGTGCTGTGTCCCTGTGAAGGACTGTATCTGTGGTAGGTTTCCAGTGAAAAATGAGAGCAAATATTGCAAAGTATGGTGAGGACAGCCTGAAATATTTTTCTGTACCAGGAAAAAAAAAACCACCTCTGCAAAAATCAAATTAGCCCTCTCCTTAGGGCTTATTTAGCAAAACTCTATTATGCTAAAAGAAATTATTTTTATCAGAAAAATGAATGAAATAATTTTGCAGGGAAGGCTTTTAGCTTTCACCTGTTTCACTGATAGCATTGAAGAATTACATAGGGTTTCAAAACCATGTAGTTCTGGGTCAGTTTAATCTACCCAGTGTCTCAGGATTTCTGTGTATCAGGTACTGTATATTACTGGTACTTTCTTTAGGGTAGAACTATATCCTAAGGAAAGGCATCATCTCGGACAGACTAGCAAGGTTGTCATTCAAGAAGCATAAACCTTCTCCCCTGTGCAATTAGGGAACAAGCTCCCTACTGACCGACTAACCCTGCCAGTTATGCTTCACTGGGGAGTAACTTGTCAAATGTCACTTTTTAGCCCGAGAACTAGAATTCCTGAAYGCTCTTTAAGATGCGTAGCTGCCACAAGGAGATTTGTTTCCTTCAATAAAGAACCTGCTGAAAGTCACAACCGCAAGGTTACTGGGTCTTAGAAGGGTCTTAGGGCTCAAATCAGTCGTCAGACAGGGATATTCCTCCCTGCTTGGCCCAACAGCAGCCGCATTCGAGTGTAAGGTGGTTGTTGTTTGGCTGACAAATAGTGACAGCAAGTTGGGGGATTTTCTTACTGTGATTCATTTATTTGTAAAAAAA
The DNA here is from genome assembly GCA_030449065.1 of Oceanodroma leucorhoa. Lineage (NCBI taxonomy): Eukaryota > Metazoa > Chordata > Aves > Procellariiformes > Oceanodroma > Oceanodroma leucorhoa. The sequence goes on along the minus strand of JASVER010000011.1, from coordinate 4,794,246 downwards.
CCCTAATGTTTTCTCTTTCCTTGCAGAGTGGCAGGAACAAAATAAACAAGCWGCATTCCTCCTCTCCCTTTTCTGGAAGGACTCCACACTGAACTCGGAGCCCGTGCCGCTTTAGGAGGTGCAGGGCTATCCTCCCCAGTTCTGTGCAATAGTTTTGTCTTCACTGTGCACYGTTGAAATGATGTAGGAGTTACACCTGTTAGCTCCACGCTTCTCTCCGGCCACTTTGTCTCAGGTGGTAGCGCCAGGCATCCTCTTCTGTGATTTTACTATACAGAGGAATTTAATCTGAGTGCTTAGTATTCATTTATTTAAATGAGATCAGTTAACATATTTGCTTCCAACTCCCATAGAGGAGGACCATTAACACCTCATTCCTAACAATGTATCTACAAAACTCCGTGCATATCAAGTAGGATATGGAAATTTCTTCTGCTTGCAGGTTAGCCACTAGAGTCGTTATTGTTCCTAAATTCTAGTAGCCTAACAGAAGAGTGTGCTCTTGTAGAGAGGTCTTACTAGAACAATTAGAGAAGGATTTTGTAAAATAAGTTACATGCATAATATTGTACGTGATCAAATCAGTTAGTGCACCTGACTGGAACAGCTGTATTGTGTTCCTTAAAGCATGGACAACTCTGAAGACTTGGCTGAGATAGGCTATKATTCTGGTTTTTGCACTAGGAAAGGGTTAATGCCTTTAGTGGATGTTTTGAAAGAGGATTGACAGTAGCCAGCTAAGGAGCGAGCTTGACATTTAAGGAAACCACAAATACAAGCAGGTGAAACTGTAACAAGCAATAATTGCAGGGTAATKACCTTTTTTTAGCAACTCTCCACCAATGAATGTGAAATAAAAAAAAAAAATAAATAAAAAGTCTTTCTCCAACAGGGAGACTATTGATAAACTTATGAGGCAGAAAGTTTGTAGAACAACTTGAAGTAGTACTGTGTCTAATGTTTATTGCATTTGCTGGTAAGCTTGGAAGTTCTCTTAATAGCATGGTCAGGAATCAGTCAAACAGAGAAACTGTAGCCTGGGAAAAAAAGTACCCTTTTGTTCTCTTTTATTGGTTTGAATTTTCTCCAAGTGAGTAAGTCAAGTAGAACAGGAAGTCTTGAAAGCATTTGTTCTCTTGCTTGTCTAAAGTTGGCTGCTCTGCAGTGCTAAAATCCCAAATCAACAGCTGAAGAGGTGAGATTTAAAAACTATGGATATATCAGCATTTCAAAAACTGAATTTCAGTGTTTCTGTGTCAGAAATGAGAGAAGCTACTTSTACCTAGGTTAAAATAGACAGCCTCATCTTGATGATGTCCCCTTCTTTCTAAGCTTTGGATTTATATTGTATTTTCATTCTTCAAGGATATGGTGCTTTTTAGTTCCCCAGCGTTCCCTAATATGTTTAGAGTTTTAAAAAGCTGTTGTTTTATTTCTAGCAATCCTCAAATGCCTGGAATACAAAGAATTTGTTTGGATCCTTTTAAGGGGAGAAAGGGAGAGGGAARTGTTTGTTCCTTGGTGTTTCTTGATGCACAGCATGTGCAGACCACTAGATCAGTGTTGCTGTTTTTTTCTCTGGGTTTCATGAGGAAATGGAGTTGTGCTGGGGGAGCATGTCTTCTTCTTCTGGGTTCCAGTTCAGATCTCTTGTAACGTGCCGTGTAGAAAAGGAAAGGGAAAGATACAAACTCTGAAAACATCCTTTAACTAAGTTGAGCTGAGTAAGGTACGCACGTGACTTTGCTCTTTACCATGTCAGACTTGGTCATGTCGCATGCCGTGGTGTGACTTACAGTCACCCGGTGCAGACTGATGCATACACTGCCTTGCTTTCCAGTCTGAAGGGTACTGTCTGCTGTAACAGGCAGTGGAAAGTTRAAATTGCCCTGTTGCTTTATGTAGCTTTGTTTTACAGAATATAATACTGCACTTAAGAATTTTGTTGTTCTCATCAAAATTACATAGATTAACCTAACTTCTGTGAGAAAACAGCGAGGCTGACAGCTTGTTTGCTAATCATGAAATAGAATATTGATAAAAATGTAGAATGGGTTGTCTTTGATTAGCTGGYTTAAATATTTGCTATGAACAACATTTAATGCAATGATCAGTCATTTTGTGCTCGACTGAGTCATTTTAGAAGTGAAATAAAACTGACTTTTATGAGAAACAGTCATGCAGGAGATTGCTCAATACGTGTGTTTTAATTGTTGCTGCTTTTCTCTCTTTTTATGAGGTTTCAGAACATTTTGTGGTTTTTACAATTCACTGGTGTGCTGGGGACCAAGGCTTTATGCACAAAGAAGAGTAATTGGATAAGAGCCAAAAAAACCCAACAAATCCACATTGTTAAATTTATAGCCTACATGAAACACATAATTCTCTATTCTGCTTATTAACCTCTTGTGCAATCTAGTTTGCATTCAGGAAATGAAATCCCTTTACTAGTTAAAGGGCACTGTGTTATGTAGTGTAGTAGTATTAAAATACAAGATGTGTAGCTTGGTGGCAAGAAAAAAAAAAAAAATTCAAACCCAAAGGAATAACTGACTTGTCGTAATAAACATAACAGGTGCATGACTTGGTTTAAAGTTATTTTCTGGCAACTGACAGGTCATTTCCTCCTGTCATCCTTTATGGTTACTTGCATCCTCACTTGAAAAACTTATGGCCAGATCTGAAAAAGTACCTCAATACCCAAATGCAGTGGGATTCTTAGGAATGAGTGGTAGTCCACATGGTGATAATAAGTGGTGGTGTTTGGGATGATTTTKGGGTTTTTTGTTTTGTTTTTTTTTTTATTATTATTATTTAATAATTTTATTTTCATTTTGTAACTAAATGTTCTTGATTATATGTACTTTGARTGGTATTGCCCACACACTTAATTTTGCATGAAACCTCCCTAGAATAATGTGTGTTTTAAAACATGATTATCATGAGCCTGATAYGATTATTTGCAAGGTAATTCTGAAAATATGAAACTTGCTTAAATACAGAAAAACTAGTGATGAAACCTGTTCCACTTCATGACTAAAACTGTTTGCACTTCATGTAAAAGCTCCATAACATCTTGCAGGTGAATCAAAAACTTGATAGAGATTTGCCAAAACCAAAGAAAATGCTTKATCACCTCATTCTGGGGATGTGACTGTTGCTCAGGTGCCTTCCACAATTCTGTCTAGAAGCAGAGAGAATTGTGGAAGGCAAATTTCCAGGCAGAAGGTAAAGTAGTAATTTATACCCCAAGGAAGAATACTGGGAAACGCACAGTGAAGTATTTCATARATTCTTGAAGAGGAAGAATTCATTATGTTTTCCTCAGTGCTGATTCAGATTATTCCCTTCAAGTGATTATTTCCTCGGAGATGCTTTTGCTTCTTCAAGGGAAGCATAAGAAATATCTCCCTGGATACTTATATTAGTGTTTGTTTAGGGTAGAGTCCTATTTGTCTTCCAGATGTCWTCATCTTTGCTGTTCAAGGAGAAGAAATTCAGAGTTTAGTCAGAAACTTTACCTTTGTCTCATCAGAGAATGCTGATTTTATTTTACAAGGTACAGAAGGTAACATAACAATCAGATATACACATCTATGAAATACAAGTATCAGTGTTCATGTGGAGTTGAGAAAAAAGAGGGAGAACTTACAATGTTAACAGACCAAYGTCAAGTATTTACGTTTCTCTCTGAAAATGTTTTAATTTTCAAGGGCCTGTGGTAGGAATGTAATATCAAAACAGGATGTTTTGCAAAACTAAGTAAACAAAATACTACACACATCATAAACATTCCTTGCAAAATGTAACTTGAGTTGGAAAAAAATTGTCTTTTACATAATTGATGGAAAGAGAAAAATGAAGTATTCTAATCTGCCCCTAGCATTATACCAGTCAAATGTAATGCATACTTAAGGCTCTTTTATACCTCCTATGTGACTTTTACTTGTACGGTACTATTTTCTTGTGAACTGCATTCATACTTCTGTTTTAACTGCTATTTATCTCCTAAATATATAATATATTTTAAATATATTTTGTGCGTACAGGGAAATGCCAGTTTGGGGTCCTCTGTAGTCCCTGGCTTTTCCTCTTAAAGATAAAATAGGAATACAAGTTAACAGAAATGATAGCAATTAAAACAGTTACCTACAATGTTATTACATGGCAGAGGAAGGCTTGAGATGGAACATTTTCTCCCTCTCTCATCCTCAGTGATTTTGGATTTGAAATCTGGACGGCTTCATAGCTTTAATCTTTCTCTATAGGCGAATGAAGCCATTGGAGAGAAAAGAGTTGCAGTTCTTGCAGTTCGGTATCTCTTGCTTAAAAGTTCTTCATTCAGTGTCCATTGGTTTACATGTAGAGATAAATAATGTTGGTCTCATACATGACATCATTTTTTTAATTTATACTCATATAAATTGAGAAGTGTGTATTTGACCGTGTTTATCTCTCCTTCCATAGTCTTCTTTAAGAAACCACATTGGTTTTAGGTTCTCTCTTCTGGTGAATCAGTTCTGAGAGACGGGGAGCACAAGACCGAAAACATGTTTCTGTCTCTATGGTAGGACACTCACCACAACATCACTATGTACACGAAACAGTTTATTTTAGGAACAGTGTAGTAGCCTATCAGGAGTAAACCTCTTTTATCCATAGTTACATTTACTTGGACCATCATATAGGAGGAATTCATGTCTGGAAGAAGAGTTTATTGGGGAAATAAAATGTCAAGGTTTACTGTCTTCTCAGAGTATTACAATTAGTTTGGGGTTTTTTTTCTTCAGGTGGTTAGGAAAAATTAGGAAGTGGCTGTATCCCCATGCTTAACTAAAACAGTCATTCCTTTTTTCCCTTTTACTAAAAGGTAAAGTGAACTTATAAAGGTATTTTCAGGTTTTATGATGAGCTGATGTCTGTTGGGGGCAATACTGGAAAGAGCCATTGCACAACCAARTGCTCAGACACGGGGTCTGGCGGCGGCAGAGCTCCTGCGCCCAGCACGGCTCCTCCCGGAGCACGACTAAGGGTGGCCCTCAAGGCACCAGCGGGGCTGTTCCCAGCTTCTCCTCTGGAGCKAAAGCCTTCTCCAAGAATGGCAACATGGAGACACTCTCCGATTCCCCCCTTGTCCCCCTCTTGAGAATAGATATCTGAGAAAGGTAGGAGCAACCGCTGCTGAAACAAAATGCTGTAGTTAGGAATGAGCTGTCTGAAGGAGTTTTGTTTATTTTTTCTTCTGTTGTGGCGCATAAATGTGAAGGGGTTGGCAGCACTTACCGCAGTAAAAAGAGCCACACTGTAAAAATTACAAAAGAGGACTTGACAAACATGTAAAGTGGTTTTTAATTTCAGACACCCTGGAGCATGATGCATTTGAAAATTTTTAATTGGGAGCTTGAAGTTTGATAGATTTAATTGCAAAAGCTAGTTGAAGTCCTGAAGCCCAATGAGTACAAACAAGACTGTATATAGTTTTGAAGCTTTCTTTTAATGTTAGAGAGCCACCATGTGCATAATATGTGCCTTGTTTGTATCATCCATGCTSTGACCCCTCCTTTCACAAGTGACCAAGTTAATCTCTACTTTTCAAAGTCTGTATTTTTGTATCTTGGAAGCTATAAAATGCACATATTAAAAGAATATGAGTGAGGGAATTCATAAACATCAGGCTGGCCTCGTAACCGCAGGAACCACACAGGGCTTTTTTGTCTGCCAATATGAAAGCTGATAGCGCTCCATGTAAGTGCCAGGTGTTATCAGCTGTCAGGTCAAAATCACTCTGCTACATCCCGAACAGGGTTATAAGGCATTTCTTCAGAGAAAAAAATTCCGAGTTTATATCATCTGTTGTTTGGGGGKTTTTTTTTGGGGGGTGGAAGGAGTGGGRKTTTTGTCCTTTGTTAGGCTTGTTTTATAAATACATTTATTTCAGTAATTCTTGCAGATTTACTCAAATTTTTCAGCAGGCAAATTGAATGTATGTCATCATCTTACTTAAATGCAGGGTTTGGGGTTTTTTGTTTGTTTGTTTTTTATCATACTGGCACAGTATGTTCAAGCAACATTCAGCTACACCGCTGTTTACTCACTAAAATAGATAAGTCCACAGAATTAATCAGGTCCATCTGTGGGTCGGCAAACTTACGTGTTCCTCTGGTAAATGGCGTATGCTTCATTTAGAAGTTTTTTTCATTATTGTTGTTAGGCACTGTTAGTGCCTGTACTGGTTAAAGCTTGGAGAGCTTAGTGCTGGTGATGATTCTGCCACAAGCRTGTCATATAGGAAAGTTTCTCCTTCCTCCTGGTCCCTGAAGGTATCTCTGTTTAGGGGAACATCTTTAATTACTCTTTATAATGTTGCAGAACTTCCTTTGGGCTTTGTAGAGACAGTTACAGATAGAGAAGGAATCTTATCTGGAAGCCAGGAAAAATTATTAACTGAAGAGCTGAGATGGGAGTTAGAAATACTGATGTTGTAAACAGACTGAAAGACAGATAGGTTTCTTCCAGCGTTAGAGATTGCTGGGCCAATTGCTGCCTGTGTTACTCTGCTGGCTGAAGTTTCCAGATGGTCTCCAGGGGTTGACCCAAGTAAAAAGCTGCTAAAATAAAACTAGAAACTGTTAGAATATTTTGTTTGTTTGTTTTGCTGGCTTTTCGATTTTSTATTTTTCCTTAGTTGTTTGGTTTGGAGCTTAGAAGTTGATTTGGTTTTTGTTCTTCTAAGTTTTATTATCAGATGTCTTTTCTGTTCAAAATATCATAGTCAGGGAGATAGTTGGGAAAATAATTGCACTTATATAACAGAGAGATAGTTGATGACAAATCATGCTAAGTGCAAACCTTCCTCCTGTTTTCCCAGATAAATGCAGCTTTTACAGCAAAACTTTAGAGTACTACTTAACCTTACTTTTGAGTAATCTAGGAGTGAAACATTGGTTCTAATATTCTAGCATTTTCTTAATCACAATGGGATGCTGAACTATATAATTTTATATATGCATCATTTTTTCTAATGTATATGCACTTTGGGTGGGTAAAAGTTTTCTCAAATGGTTTGAAAATAACAATCATATAATAGTATCTAATTAATTTATCTGTTGTGCTTTTCAGAAGATCAAAGCTTTATAATTTGTTGGATATATCTAAGAATTACACGGTTAACTTAATGAAGTGTTTTTGCTCCTCCATTGAGTACAAACATCATTAGTATTGGAAGATTATTACTGAAATAAAGGCTTCACTGAGTAACAAGACTTAGTATAGCTCTTCTGTGCAATATTCCTTTCAAAATGCGATTAGTGAAATACTTTTCTCATGAATAGCTTGTAAAGGRCTGGTCAAAACAACAAACTGTTTTTGCAAAGAAATTGTTTCAGTCTACATGTTAGCTTATGAAGAGTGGGGTGTAGGTTTCTTGGTTTTGTATTTCTGTTGAAAATTCAAGACATTGGTGGGGGGAATACATAAAAAGAAACAAGTGGAAAGGGGGAAACTAAAGTAACGAACTGCTTTGTGTTCATGTGTTTTGCTGTGAAACTACTAAACTAATTTCGAAAAAATGTTCACTATGCCATTATACRGTCTTGCTTCCATGACTTTGCCTTTTTTATTGAAAAAAGGGTACATGTGTTTCACTGATTAGTTCATTATTCTCTATTGCCATACTGCCTTTCTCATTCTGTAAGTTAATTTTCTTTTAGTTGAATAGCCAATGAATGCAAAGTATCTGTGGAAAAGCATTGGGTGGCTGGTAATGGAGGGAAGGAGAATTTGTCTTCCAGTCAATTGAATACTGAAAAATGCTGCAGAATTCTCTRAAATTTTACTTAATTTGTTGGAGCAATTGAGCCATACTTTTCCCTTTTTATTCTGATATTCCATTTAATTTCTGTAGTTTCACTAGAAGTAATTAACTGCATACATTAAAGCTGCTGTTGAAAAGAAGTAGGTTAAGGATTTAGGTCAGATTACATATATATACCTAAATTTTATGCCCATGAGGAKATGAGAGCTCAGGTTTCAGCAATGCTATCCTAAGTTACTAAGGACCTTGAAAGTTACCATTTTGTGTGACRGGTATCTTTTGGAGTTTCTGGGTTCTTGCATTGAGAAGACACAATATCGGTGATGTCTTGTGGGCTTTTGGGGTTTTTTTTTGCCTTTTGCCTTTATAAATTTCCTCTTTTAATCGTAACATCTCTTCCTCTCATCTCACTTTACTGCCCTCTTCACACAGATGCAGAAAATCACATCATCTTAATGAAGATTTAGGGCCACTTTTTTAAGGTGTCTGGTTAAGAATTCCTCTAATAAATTAAAGAGTTTTATTTTCACACCTTATAAATAGCCATTGAATCCTGACCGTTAGGCACTTGTTATCTACTGGTGACAGTTTCTTAGAACAGTTGACAGTTTTCGTTATCTTACCTGATCATTGCATATTATTTCATTATTTTGACAGTTATGTTCCAGCAGGAATGATGTTTTCTTACTCTCTATTCCATCTCAAAGGAGAGTGGCAGCTACTCAAGCAGAAAGGTGATGTATCTGATTTCATATTTTCTTATCTTTGATAAGCTAGTGGTATTTGGGGACCTTGAACACTGGTACRTTTCTGACTTCTGTAGATCATTCTTCTATGACTGACATGAGCTAAAGACTGAACTTCCTAAGGTATGTTTGAAAAATTCAGAAAAGCTTATCTTGGATTTTTATGTTTGTCATTACTAGGATTAATCATATCCATTCACACTATTTATATCTYTATGTTCCTTCAAGTAGTCAAGATCAAAGCCATTTCTAATCATTAAAAGCCAACATACGTATATCTCAAATGCATGCAGAAATTCATGCAAATTTTAAAGAAAACAAATCCTAAAACAGTAGTACTGCAAAACTGTGCTTCCCACATATTCCTGTTTGATTGATTGTCACTTAGTATTTTATTAAATAGCAAAGTCTAATTCCCCTTATGAGACTTCTTAGTCCCCTCTCCCCCTGCCCCTCCRTCAGAATATATAACATTTAAATCCATCTCTCTCTGGTGAACAAATCTATTTTTTACCTGTTTTCAGTACTAATCTCACTTAACCTGGTTTTAGTATGCATTGGGCAGAAACAATGTAATTTAAGAATTATGAGATTTTGCAGTGGCAATGGGAAAGCAGTAAATGATTCCTATACTGCAGTAAACTATTATTGGTGAAAATATACATCACATATAAAAGAATGTTGCAGTAGGTGRAATATAGACTTTGCTTTTCTTGCTAAACATGGCACAAAACATAAAGTGCAAGAATCAAAGCAGTTCGCCAGGGTTTATGTTAACTGTCTGCTTCACCTTTGGGCAAAGGGTATTAGGGTATTATTAGTCTCATGGTCATGGTGAATATTCTGTTATAAATGATGKTTTTTTGATACTGTTGGCTGAGTGGAGGGAAGGGACCAAAGATCTGGGCAGTCTGGGCTTTGAGTCTATAACTGATTTGCTGTTTGCTGAATTTGCTCTATATCACTCTTAAATTCAYAGTGACTGCAACATATTGCGAAAAAGATTTTAAAATTAAGATAGTTGTAAGAGAAATGTCACAAATGTATCTTCATTTTAAAAGAGAATCTGGTTTATAGCTGACAAGGTGTATTCAATGTAAGAGAGAATCAACCTTTATCTTTGAAGACCAAAACTAAAAGGAGAGTTACAATATGCACTACCTGTGCTGATGCGGTTGCATTTGTTGTCCCAACAGTTCTTTCYGAACACGCTCCCTTTTGGTGCCAACACAAGCCAACAGAAGAGCCAAAAGTTACCAAAAGCTTAAATTTTGGCATTTGAGGAAAACCCTGTAGATGGTAGAGGCTTTCAAGTAACCGCTCATTTGTATCCCAGGAAGGGTGTTGTCAGTGGTGTACAGTTTCTGGTATTACTTAAGCAGAACAAAGGAAGCTGCGAAGTTGAAGTGTGGCTAGCTTTTCTTTGAAGTATTTAATGTATTCTAATTAAAAATATTATGAGGGTAACTGTCAAGTTGTGAAGTAGCTATACAAAAGCACTGAGATACATACAGTGAAGCAAACTAAAAGGAGGTGTTATTTCATAGCACCAGATTTAATCAGTGCATTTGCTTTACAAATGCCTTTGAACATATAAGAAAATCTTGATCTGGCTCTCCTTACGATTCTGCATATACTGACTTTCAGTACTTAATCCTGGGTTCACTTTTACTAGGATGAATTTCGTAAAATGAATATTGAATCTCAAATAATGAAAACTTTTCCCAAGTGTRTTGGGTTTGCATGGCAAGGTTTTGCTAGCGGGGTGGCTTCTGTGAGAAGCTGCTAGAAGCTTCCCCTATGTCCAATAAAGCCAAGGCCAGTCRGCTCCAAGACGGACCCACCGCTGGCCAAGGCCGAGGCCATCAGTGACGGTGGGAGCGCCTCAGGGATAACACATTTAAGAAGGGGGAAAAAAACCTGTGCATACCAGTAATTGCAGCCGAAGAGAAGAGTGAGAATATGTGAGAGCAAGTCTGCAGACACCAAGGTCAGTGAAGAAGGAGGGGGAGGAGGTGCTCCAGGCGCCRGAGCAGAGATTCCCCTCCAGCCCGTGGTGAAGACCATGGTGAGGCAGGCTGTCCMCCTKCAGCCCGTGGAGGTTAATGGTGGAGCAGACATCCACCTGCAGCCCAGGGAGGACCCCACRCCAGAGCAGGTGGATGTGCCCGAAGGAGGCTGTGACCCCGTGGGAAGCCCGTGCTGTAGCAGGCTCCTGGCAGGACCTGTGGACCCATGGTGAGAGGAGCCCAGGCTGGAGCAGGTTTGCTGGCAGGACTTGTGACCYTRTGGGGGACCCACGCTGGAGCAGTCTGTTCCTGAGGGACTGCGCCCTGTGGAAGGGACCCACGCTGGAGAAGTTCGTGAAGAATGTAGCCCAGTTGGAGAAGTTCGTGGAGGATTGTCTCCTGTGGGAGGRACTCCACGCTGGAGCAGGGGAAGAGTGTGAGGAGCGGCAGAAACAACGTGTGATGAACTGACCGCAACCCCCATTCCCTGTCCCCCTGTGTCGCTGGGGCAAGGAGGTGTAGAACAAATTGGGAGTAAAGTTAAGCCTGGGAAGAAGGGAGGGGTGGGGGGAAGGTGTTCTTAAGATTTGGTTTTATTTCTCATTACCCTACTCTGATTTGATTGTTAATAAATTAATTTCCCTGAGTCGAGTCTGTTTTGCCCGTGACAGTAATTAGTGAATGATCTCTCCCTGTCCTTATCTCAACCCACAAGCCTTTTGTTATATTTTCTCTCCCCTCCCAGTCCTGCTGAGGAGGGCAGTGAAGGAGCGGCTTTGGTGGGCACCTGGGGTCCAGCCAGGGTCGACCCACCACACCAAGACAGTTGGCGTGAGTGGGGCAGTTTTATGAGGTTTCCAACACAAGAACACAAACAGTGCCATGTGCTACTCAGCGTAAGTTCTGAACTGAAGGAGGTTGTGTTTGGTTGACCCCTGCCAGCAGCTAAGGACCACACAGCCGCTCRCTTCCCCCACCCCCTGGGTGGGCGAGAGAATAGAAGAGCAAAAGCAAGAAAATTCATGTGTCAAGTTAAAGACAATTTAATAAGTGAAGGAAAGAAATACAAAAYAAAACCAAACCAAGTGATGCAAAGGTAATTGCCACCTCCCACAAGCAGACCGGTGCCCAGCCAGTCTCTGGGCGATGGCCGCTTTGGAAGGACTACCCCCAGTTTTACTGCTGAGCATGATGTTACGTGGCACGGAATATCCCTTTGGTCAGCTTGGGTCAGCTGTGCTGGCTGTGCCCCCCCCCCTGCCGCTTGTCCATCTGTCCAAAAATTATACATGTGTAGTGTTCAGAAGTGTGCAAACAGCACATGAAGGAAAAAAGTATATTCGGATGGATTTATTCTGTAAGTCCCAGGAAAGATTCTATTTTGTTTTAAACACAATTTTTTTTTTTTTTTATTTTTTTACTATTTTGGGGAATACATATTTCTTCCTCAAGAAGTAATGGGTCAGTGTTTTGGATTTTTTGTAATCAATWTTTCCCTAAACAAGAAATCCACATTAAGACAAAACATTCCATTGAAATTAAAACAGTATATGAAATAAATTAGTAAAGGGAATGTGACCTGTTTGTTACTCTGCTCCCATTACTGTCTGGTTCCTTGGCTTTGTCTGATAGTCCATGACTGTAGAGAAGAACTGTATTTGGCATTTAAGTATTTTACAGCCACACACTCAGTTACAGATAGATGCTATTGTTCAGTCAGATTGTGGACATTGTTGAGTGTTGGTAAACGGGATTTGTTCCCATTTTAAAACTTTCTACAAAATGTCACGCAAATGAACTGCAGTCACCTGCATCTGAGTCCAACTGATTTGAATTTACTGTATTAAAAGAATGGGACGGTTTGGATTSTACCAATCATATCTGTAGGCAAAACCTAAGCTTTTGATTTTGTTTGCTAAGTTTTCAAAGGAACGTTTTCTATCAGACAACAGTCTCTTTGATGTCAACCGTATTTTTACTCACTGCAATATTTTCACTTTCTGATATTTCTGGTCGGCGGGTGGTGAGCAATTGCATCATACATCACTTGCTTTGTATATTCTATTGTTGTTGTTGTTGTTATTATTATTTTACTTTATTTCGATTATTAAACTGTCTTTATCTCAACCCACARGTTTTCTCACTTTTACCCTCCTGATTCTCTCCCCCATGCCACCAGAGGAGGGGGGAGTGAGCGAGCGGCTGGGTGGTGTTTAGTTGCTGGCTGGGGTTAAACCRYGACACCGCGGTAGGAATAGGTAGCAGATTATATGTATAATGATGTTCTGTTTCCTCAAAAGTTTGTTGAAACAGAGGCACTTTGGACACACTGAGAAATGAGAACTTCAGGAAGAAACCACTACGGCAAAAAATATGTTACTTTGGCTTTAATAAGTTTTTTAGAACTTTATAGGTTTTTAATAACTGTGGAATTAAGATAAAATGGCTAGAAATATCTTAATTCATAGAGGGAAATGTATATATTGACTGAGTAGCAGAAAAATTACATACAGATCCTTCCCACTTAAGGTCTGTTTGTTAGCCTCTGAATTAATGCGACTGTAGAGCTTTAGATTTCTAATAGCTTTTTTTACTCCTATGAAGAGATGTAGTTTTTATTCCAGTGTGTTTTGATGGTTCATGTCTATTAATGCAGAATAATTAAGTGAAACATGAATCCTATACCAGCACTCAGGGTTGAACCTAGAGTTCTGTGAGGCATAGGACATTATAGTCTTCATTTTTCAATATAAATGAAGCCATTTTAACACAAAGCCCTAGCTTTGCATCAAAACACTTGTAAGCATGTGGGTCACAAAGTTTAACAATATGTCCTGTAGTCGCCGACAAGGCAACTTCTGGAAGTGCCAGACCAGGTTTTGACTACGCTCTTTTATTCCAAGGCATTCCTCCCTTACAAATGTTCAGGCTTCCTTTATCCTTCTTAAACTGACTCCTCTTTTTTCTGAGGAGTCTTTTTGTAATTCACTGGTTACTCTGTAATCTAAGTTATGCTAAGAGTAAACCTATCATTTCCTCCATCACATAAAAACTCTCATGTACACATTTCACGATGTACATATTTCACATATATACAAATAAAGCTAAACTTCTCACTTGCTGTGTTTTTTAAAATAAAGTTTTGTAGCAATTTCTTGTTGCTACTCTGATGTACAATTTTATGTGTTTTAATGATRTATCATTGGTGTAGTCAAGAAGAGTTTTCCCTTAACTTGATTTAAAAGTCTGTTTATCTCCATGCTGCTTTTCTTTTCCCCGTAGTCTTCTTGGGGATATTAAAAGCTGTTTGTTTCTTGTTTTTACAGACTGTAGAATTAAGAATTTGCTAAATCATTTTGGCTTATGTTTTGCATGAACAAATTGCTGACCTTCTCAAAAATTACCTTTGCTAATTCAATAACATATTTTCTACATTTCAGTACTAGTATGTGCAGTGACACTTCAGTATTTGGTTACAATTTTAGGTTCTAAATTGTGAAAATTTTCACACCACATAGTGAAWGCCAGTTATTGGCCTCAGCTTAGTATATATATCCCTCTGTATTTCRGAGATGAGGAGTTACTTTTAAAACATGTTTGACTTTACAAAATGTGCTGTGGAAACTGCAGGAACCACAGTCTTCTTTTGTCTTTTTCATTTTTCTTTTTAAATTGCAATATTAGTTTGTTTAATTTGACAAGTTCTGATGACCAAAATGTGATGCTGAAAGGCTTGAATAATAGCTCAGATGATTTTGTCCTTTTGGAAGAGAAATGTGCCAGAGACAAGCTGTCCTCTCTGGCAATCTTATTAGAAAGATTGAGAAATGAATGTAGCTATTAGAAAACCCAGTTAGAATGTATATCTGAAGAATTATGGCTCTGCCCACAGGGGTGAAAAGCAATGACTCCATTTAGATTTTCAGAATTATGGTTTCTAGAAATGTCGCAGAGGAGTAAAGAAGACTCCATCTTCATCGTTCATCACGTAATTGGCTGAACTACTGTCAAGGTTCACAAGACTCCTAACGTTGTCGTCATTAGTCTCAAACTTCCAAGGCAAAGATAAGATTTTTGCTATGACATATAATCAAAAAAATATTACTTTTTAAAGAGAAATAGTTCATTCTATTCTCTGATCTGGATCTAATAAACTAAGATCAAAAGCAAGCCTTTTTTTGCTATGTTATGAAATGCTACTTTTGGAACAGAAGTCAAAGCTTATTCTGTTTCTTCACTACTGCAATTCTGCAAAACTGGACCTTATCAAAGACTATCAGTTCTTATTTCATGACTATGCTTTAGAATTACTGATTTCTGATAAAAGTACTAAGCAGTTGCTGTCAAAAAATTCGCACAATTTGTTTTTAGAGGGTTCTGACTTCCTGACTAAGTCCTCATGTCTTTACATAGCTATATTTTATGTAAATCTTCATTACAATTAAATGAAATAGAAAAATATGGTAGATAAAAAGACTTCTACARTCTGATAGGATTGTAGGGTGGGATTTTTTATTATCCTTTTTTCTCTTTACTGACCTAATACTTACACTGAGCTGGTATTTTTTTTTTTTATTTCCTATGTTTTTTTTGTGTACTGTATTTATTAATCAGTAAATAACAGACAGACAAACAACCTATAATGAATTAATGGGTTAAATCTAAAACCAGGCATATTCAAACAGGAAACAACATGACTCAGTGGATTTAATATTTATGRTTGGTTTAGGTTTAATGTTTGTGATTTATTTTCATAGTGTCGTTGAAATTGTAGTTACTTTTCCTAATGGTTAACTGATAACAAAGGTTATCGTTCCACTAGGGTAGTAATGACCAGCGTTTAACAAAGGTGGTTCCAGTATCTACACACTGAGGCACTGCAGAGCGTGTCGTATTYATCACAGCGTTACGGGGAGAGAGGCAGTCAAAGGAGAGAGCGCGGCAGAGGGAAGGCTGGCACGAGCCTGCCATCTCCCCACCGGCCACCTTTGCCCACCTGCTCTGCCATGAAGAAAGCAGCAGAAGACAAGTCATGGACAGGGGGCTGATCCACAGACTGGTCATTTCTGCATTAGGGCTCAGCTGCAACGGCAACCGTGTTTGCAAGCTAATTCCAGCTTCGTGATTTTTCTTGTGCATCCGCTGCATCTTTACTGTAAAATATTAATAGAGGTGTAGTTAACACGTTAATGCTGCCAAAAGTTTTGACTGTAGCTGAATTATTTGTACTGTCCAGTTGTACACTCTGTCTTGCTCGTTTGTAGGTTTAGCTTCCGGTATTGCATTTAAGTAGTTTCCTAGGATCTYTGCATTATGCTATAAGTGAAAGCGAGGTCATGCACCTAACATGACAGTTAGGTGTCGTTATCTGTTCTGAGTGTTGGTATAAGCTTTTGTTRCATTATTTGCAAGTTTCTGGAATGTAAAAAATATGTAGGGCATGAGGCAGGAACATAAGCTTAAGTACATCTTGGGCCTACATACTTTCTGTTCAGAAAGAATCAGTTTTCTTAGTTAATACTGCATCACTTGTTTATCTTTTGTACCATATGTAACAGATGTTTTYTGGTTTCTGTTTAACTCTGACATACTTGATACTGATATTATGGTTCCTTTTTTTTCTTCTGCTCTGATTGGCTGTTTCTGATGTCACATGCAAGGCATGTTATTACAAATCAACATCGTAATTAATGAGTATATGATAAGGCTTAATTTTATTCTGAGCCCACAGGGCCTGAATTAGAGAATTTGTGAAGAATGCTAACATCTTTCCCATTTTCAAATATGATTTTGTTGATTACTGAAAGAAAACATTATTGAGGCCAGCAGTAGAAATTTTTATAGTTCATGATATTGTTTGTAATAATCTTTGTAGTTAGTCTGTCTGTGTGACTAGGTTTTGAAGTGCATTGGGTGTTCTGTACTCTCTGCTCATTATTTTATTTTTTATGACCAGCTTAACTCTTGTTGCTAACCTAACTGGAATTTCTTTTGTACACAGTAGGGATGCTTATACAATCATAAAAATATTTTAATGTTTAATATATTTTATATTTTAAACTGTTATTTTAATTTATTTTGTATCATACATTCAGTTTTAATTCTGGTTTATATTTAGTTTTGAATTKCATCAGAGGATAGCTGTCCCAAGACAAATGTTCTCATGGACCAAGTAAAGCATTTTGAACAGTACATTGCTACAGTAAGGAAGTGAAGGACATCTTCAGACTAACTCTGATGTGTAAGTATACTTCAGCTTGTTTTGAGATTTTGAATAGGTTTTAGTAACAAGATTTATGGAATTCATACGACTGCTGTTGAATATATTGGTTTAGAAGGGCAGAATGGCAATTAAACTTAGATGATTGTTGATTATAATAGAGAGTTAAGTTGTTATAGCAACTGGAGCTCCCATCTTACCACTGTGCACAGAAAAGCACATACGAAAGAMAAAGGGAAAAGAGACTGATCTTTTCCTTTCTCCCAATAGTCTGTAATCATAATTATCATAATTGATATTCAGAATTTTTCCTTTTGCAGTTTCTAGTACTTAAACATTACTATGCAAATACAATTAATTCTGCAATCATCAGACTTACTTCACTGACATAATTCTATTTATTTAGTTARTACTGGATTTCAGTTCTCTTTATCATTTTAACCATTTAAATAAAAAAATGTGTAATTCTTTCAGTCCTTTTACAATTTATAGGGAGATTTGGGTTTATTATTTTTCATTCCTTTTCAAGTGTTAAGGAGATGTAACACTGTACTCTGTCATACTGTTGTTAAAGCTTGGTATATTCTGCTGATTAT
Organism: Oceanodroma leucorhoa; assembly: GCA_030449065.1. Taxonomy (NCBI): domain Eukaryota; kingdom Metazoa; phylum Chordata; class Aves; order Procellariiformes; genus Oceanodroma; species Oceanodroma leucorhoa. The sequence goes on along the minus strand of JASVER010000011.1, from coordinate 4,776,862 downwards.
AAACCATAACAGTGCAATTAGTCAGCAATAGTTARTGGAAAAACTGAGGCAGGAATATTTTCTGTGTGCTCAAGGTATTGGATTAGATTAGAAGGTATTAAAAATGCAAGTCCAAGACTTCTATTCCAATTTATGCYGGCTGATTATTTGGACTGGTATGATGTTTTCATCAATTTATGGGTGTCTCAGGGAGTCTTTCAGAGAATATCTTAATCAGCTGGCAACACTTTGAATGTTCTGTGTGTRTGACTCAGTTGAAAGTTAGGAAATCTTGAATTTATTTCCTGTTCTGCCCCTGATCTGGGACACTAGCTAAGTTATAGATGAGGAARAGCCATGATTTGCTGTCCGTGGTAACCTTGCATCCTGCAAAATGTGTGTGTCCCTTTTTCTTTTTTTTTTTTTTCTTTATCCCTGCAGTACGGCAGAACACTGCTTCTGGGTTGTCTCTGATTTATTACCAACTCTTTTGACCTGTCCAAGATTAGAAGAGTACAGTTCCACGTGGAATAAACAACAAGGTTTTAATAACATTTTCATAAAGTGATTTCTGAATTACTCCTTTCCTTGAATTAATGATGCTACAGAATAGCAGTATTTTCCTTCTAAGTTGGTCATCAGAAGATGTGAGTACTGGAGTCTATTAGGCACAGGAAGTTGTATTTGGGCTTCTGCCTTCATTTGGTTAAAAGCACAGGCACTTTTGTACTTAGTTTTACAACAACTGCAAAAGAGTGTTGTTTTAAACTTGAAGGTCAAGAGAAGTTCRTTTTATGTGAGTGAAATGAAGAGCACTCAGAGTTTCGATTTTCTTAATAATGCACAATTATTTGTTTTGAATATGTGTACCATTTCTAAAGAGAATGATTTTAGGCTAGTTAGAGCTGTTGAGAACCGAAATGTCAACTAATAGTTTTAATTACTTGCTCACAATCSTTTCAAAGGTAGTTTGAAAGAAAATGAACACATGCTCTCCACTAAAACAGATGAGATTTAAACATATCCAAATAATGCCTAATTTCAAGTTGTAGAAATGCAGTGTTTATGTAAAGCGGGTGAATGAACTGTTTTGTGGAACCAGGTCTAGCAAAGCTAGGGTGTGCCTCTAGAATACCTAGCAGCAGAAGAGTAGTTAAGTCTGACCATTAGAAACCCTTATCATTAGTTTGTTATTTAGCTATAAAAATTTGCTCCAGGCTAAAAATTAGACTCAGCAATTCCCAACATATGAGGTTTTAAATTACTTTTAAGATGTACACAAAAAGCAAGTTTGCTTACACATCCATTACATCTACATCAATAGTTCTCTTTTAGCTCAATATTTTATGTGCTACGAACTAAGTGCTCTGAAAGTAGATTGAGAATGCTTACGGTCACTAGGTTAGAGCCTGTTTTTCTATCTGCTCCAAGTTTATTTCAGGTCTTTTATGGAGCCTTTAAATTACATCTGTGCAAAGTTAAAGTATTTTGTTTCCTCAGATTTAACTTTATGGTTTMCATTTTTAATAATTTTCTTTTTCTTGAAGTATGATATCCTCATTCAAGGCCATCTGCTTCTTTTCCTGCTCTTTTTAAGAGAACTTTTCTGGTTCAGGCAGCTTGCCTTCGGCTGACCACAGGGTAAAAGGATAGAATTGTCCTGGTTTGACTGGATCCCCAAGCCAAATCCCTCTGTAGTGCAGGTGTGCCTCTTTAGCAGGTGCAGCTTTGTTCAGCCTGATGTACATCATCTGTTTGCAGCCRTAATACTATTTTGTAAAGAACCTTTCCAAAACACAATATTGTTTCATTTGAGGGATGGGAACGAAGCGTAATGCAAGGAAAGATTTAGAGCTGTACCAGTATGAAGGAAAACAATTTCTTTGTTTCAGAGCATTTTGATGTTTCACAGTGAGAGTGATTGGTTGGAACCCAAATTGCAGAAATTCTCTGGGCAAGAAAGTTCCACACTGGCTACTGGAGGACTGCAGACCTGGGAAATGCAGTATTTTGGCAGGCTGCTGGTTTGGCTGCTAATGAGCCAAGCTCATAACCTTGCAGGGAGCCACGTAGGTCTCGATAGCTTCTGAGCCAGCCGAGTCCCGTATTCCTCGAGCATTGATCCCTATGTCACTTATCGTAGGCAGACTACTGCGTTTTCATTCCTCATTCCTGCGTTTTCTCAGAGCTATAGGTTTTATGTACCACACACCTCTATTTTCAATAGCTACCTTAACCTCAGTTTCTGATCCCGTCTCAGGTTACAAGCCAAACATTTAAATTTAGTACAGTGAGAGGTAGAGATTCAGATTAGCCAGGGCACATTGTGACGGCCATCTGTAGAAATAGGATTTCACCTCTGCTTTTTGGAAACTTGAATAGTCACCTGTACAAACTGCCTCTGAAATAAATGAGATTCCACATAGTGTAGAATCTGCCTACTCACCATCTTTCCAGTACTGAGAGTTAAATATCTAATTGTTGCAGATATAGCTTTCTCGATGAGTTACAAATAATTATTTTAATTAATCTCATTTAGTCAAACAGCTGACAACACAATAGCTGTCAACATGTATTTAAAAGATGTTATCTTATTACAGGTAGCACCCACATCTAATACCGCAGTTTTAGAGTTTTTTCCCTTTGGAGTTCTGGGTCTGCATTCACTCTGCTGTTATTTCAGTGCTACCTGCACCAGCTTCTGTTGCACTACTTCTATACCTCGGCAAGTATTAGTGATCAGATAAAGCATTTTAAAATGTTACTTGTAGTCTTTGTCCATGAATATGATTATGTACCCATTTATCATCAATATTGTAATATGCCTTCAATCTTCAAGACAGTGCTTGGAATTTCATGYGGTCAAACCTTTCCTGTTGAATGGGCAGAAACTTTTTTTGTGCAATTGTCACACTTGGTCATTCTGTAAGCACAGTTTTGGTGGGTTAACAGAGATGTGTTGTTCTCACCTACTTCTAAAGTGAAAGTTCAAATACTTTCAGAGCCACTTTCAGTGAGTCATTGCAAGTAAGAACTGTACTTGATACTTCACCTAACTGCTTTATTAACACTTTATCAGGCACTTTGGCAGCCTTATCAACATCGAGACACATATGTGGAAGTCCTTAGTTATCTCACCGTGATCACAAAAAATGTGGAGCGTTCTGTTTTACAAAGGAGACCACAATTAGCTAGCTATGTAGGTTAGAAATGTAAGCTCCTTCCTTGCTACTGCTTTRGTAAACCAAAAGAAAGCGTGTTACATTGTGTTTTTAAAGTGATTTCAATTCAGAGGGAATTCTCAGAAGTTCTCACAATTATCCAAGTTATCTGAATCTACAATTACTCCCTAAAGCTTGAAAGGTGTCTGGGACCATGTTTTTCACAAAAGCAAACCCTGGAGAACGTATTCATCTCCAGCTTGAACAAGATGCTATTCTTGATTTGCAAAAGTAGCTTTGAATGTCGTATCCCAGTTTATTAGCTGGAGAAATGTTGCATTGTGTACACTACATGGTTTCTTAGCTGACTTAAAATAATGCTTGTTTGTTTTCTTGGGTTTGAGATGAGTCAAAGACGATCCCATCCATTTTCCTATCTAGTTTAGATGAGAAAATCCGATCCTGAGATGTAAATTCCCTTGGTGTTTGAAGGGATAATCCACTCTTGCCCCCCCCMAGTATACTCCTATGTGTTTGCTTGGGCAATATGCATAGTTAAGCAAGTTAGTGCAGGCAGAGGTCACAATTTTCTGTTGACATTCCTTTTACATTTGCAGATAATCTTAAGAAAACAATTTTTGGGGAACTAGCTAGTTCAATTTTTTGTCTTCTCAAATAAGTTAACCCTTTTTTCTTTTAAGGTTTTGATTGAAATTAGTGCAGCCACTTTCAAATCATGCCCATTGAAATGTATGAAAACAGACCATGTATTCCAATTAGGAATTTTGTACAGAGCTACAAAAGTTCATATAAAGGGAAGAGAGAGAGAGAGAGTAATTAACCTTAGCTTGTTCTGTAGAAGACATTGAGACCAAAGGAATGGAACTGGTTTGGTATTTTTAAATTGATTTGATATTTTCAAAATGGTAAGCATGCTAACTAGAAATCTGATGGATGGTCAATRGTGTTTCATTAATTTATTATTTGGAAATAATGTTATTGAGTAAACAATTTTGTCTACTAGAGGCCTTAACTGATTTTGTTCTGAAACACTGTAAAATTTGAAGAGACCTGATGCGTTTCATGTTTTCGAGCATTTGARAATGAGACATGCTAGTTGACGGTGCTTTCTTCTGAGTAGCAAAACAGAAGTAATTAGCCTCCAGAAGGTAAATTCTGAGAAATATATTTTTTTACATACTTGTAAAATAGGGCTTACAGGCTAGTTGTTACATCTTTCCAGTCAGAACATAATGATCTATAGTCATTTAGGTATAACATTTTAGAATCAGTCGTATTTCTGATCAAGCAAAAAACCTGATGCCAGTCCACCAAAATAAATACCTGCCCTCACATCAGACGGCCGCCCTTTCATATCATCTGGAAGAGCAGCTCCCCCTATTATACGCTCTGAGGAGCTGCACTAGACTGATCTTAATCTCCCTTTACTGAGTAGGAGGCTTTCAAATCTGCCAGCTGGGATTTAGATACCTATATTGATTCCTGTCACCTGTATATACTTGTCTTACATGAAGGACAATCCGCTTTAAAGTTTCTATATGTTGCATTGCAGGAAATGCAAATCCTGCTGTAAAGTCAACAAAAAGAGCAAATGAAAAAGAAGGAAGGGGTTTCTGGCAGCATGTTTTCCAGCAGAAGTTGAAGGCAAGTATTTTGCTATCTTCCATGCCTGTAACTAGGTGGAGTATTCATAAGGGAAGCGTGGCTTGCAGAGGGCTTTCGCCTTTTCAGTTTAGAGTTGGTTAAATGTGACCATTATTTACTCCTGTGCAGACTTTCTTTTTCCTTCTGTATATTCATGAACTTCTCTTACCAACTTGATATTATACATTGTTCTTTATAACAATAGAGGCMTTTCAAATACTAATTTTTTTGCCCCCCAGGGAAGAAAAAATCCTATGAAGTCTTAAGTAAAAACCAAGTAGATACATAAAAGTCTCTCTGATTTTCATGTATTTTAATAATTCCAAATATCTCAAGCATTTTATTTAAGAAGAAAAAAGCAATCTTTGTGGGATTTCTTTATAAGACAAAGACAGTAATATTGTTACAGTAGGAGGTGAAGGCCTGATAGATTTAGTAGTGCTGAATGTAAGGCAGTTATGTTTTATTTTTTTAATATTTCYACTGTAATTTGTGTAAAAAGAAAGTGTTCCCAGCATGCAGGAAAAGATACAACTTTTCCCATTAAGTGCTTCATTATATTTTAAAAAAAGTCATTGATTGTAAATAAACTTTGGAGAATCTCTTTGACAGGGTATAATTTATGCTGTTTTAAATTGTAATCTCTGAAAGCAACACAAATTGTGGACTAATATTGAACAGGCAGATTTATGGCATGTTTTTTCTTCAGTACCAATAATTTTGAAAATTATTTTAAAAGTATTTGTCACATTAAGGGCCTGATTCTGCAGAGGCTTAAGTGCATAAATAGTAGCTCATACCGTTAGTTCTAAAATCAGATACTTGGTACAAATGGAAAGCTGACCATGACTTCTTTACCAGGCTGAGTGCTCCAGTCTCAGTCAACCTACTTGAAATAGGCTATAGCTTCTCCCTTTTCAAAAGTGTTTCCGTTTTCTCAAAGTGTTTCAAAAAATTTGCAATTGAAACCATGAATACTTTGGTTTTGTTCTGATAATATAATCTGCAAAAGTCAGTCTGTAGGTGTGTAACAGTTGTGTGTGCAACTGTGGACCTGTAACAGGAGTTTAGGTAGAGTGATTTGAAAGTCTGCTGGTGAAATGAGGGACCAGTAGGATGGCTAACCTGCAAGGGATCTGTGAACATTAAAAGTAGTAGTCTAGCTTGGTTGCAGAGGTGTAGTGTAATCAAAGAAAGTGAGATATTTAAGAAAGTGTCTCTTAAAAGATTATTATCTTATCTACTGTATGTTAAAGATCCCCCTTTCTTGTGACGTGAGACATAAACTTCTCATTAACCACAGTTAGTCTAACAGCATATTATACCTGGAACGACTTATCAGCAGCTAATGAAATAGTCATTGGCAAAGTCCAGCACAGAAGCCATAGATCCTGAATTCATAATTACATCTCGACTGCTTAATTGTGCACCCCTCAGTAGGCCAGGAATCATTTAAGCGTCTGGTTAAAACATTATTTCCTTTAAAAAATACTTAAGCATGTGTGTAACCACTCACTGAGTAGAGAGGTAGATGGACTGTTATATCTWGGTCTCTCTGACCTTGGTACTTTGTCACAGAAACGTATTAAAAAGAGCATGCAGTTAAAGTGAGATAGTTCAAGTAATACAAAAGAAGAATCTAAAGCCTTATCTTGCTGTATTGGTCCTGCTTTCCAATCTTGCTGCATTGTGGATAAGCAACAGTATCATTAGATAGGCTACCAAAAGTCAGTTAAGAATAGTATTTCCAACAAGGTCTTAGGAATAGAACAGAACATTAAAATTTAATAATCCAGTATTGAAGTATTACAGTTTGATTCAGTCATGCTTGGCTTATTTCATACAGCAAGAAAATGATTGCAAGTGAGATATCAAGACAGTTTTCTTTATCCCATTTAATTATTGCTTGATTAATATTTGATGCAGGGTTTGCAGAAAGATTTTTTTTTTTAAGGCAGYAAAAACTATTTTGGATAATATAGGTGTTTTCTCTCTTATCAATCAATAAAATATAATCCTCCTCGTTAGTGGATTATTCTGCCCTTTATTSTATCAGTGACAGTCTTTATCCTATATATCTAATATCTACATTGACAAGCGCAGAAATTACTGCATGCACCCTGCAATTAATAATCCACTCTACCCAGCTCCTCATCAATTATTTTTGCTGCAAAATGTAGTGCTACTGATAGGTATTTTATCTTAGTGCTGCATTCCCACTGCCTGCGGACTGTTGCTTTGAAGAGTCTTAAAAGCATAGCTATTTAATAGTACTAGCCAGTGCATCTGCTCTAAAATTTGTTCCAAGTTACTCACGTTCTGCTTTTAACAATACACTTTCATACACAGATAGTAAACACRTTTTGTTTAGTACCAATTTATTCTGAAGCGAACCTTTCGTAAATTCTTAGTGAACTATGTTAAAATGTGGGATTTAGTAAAAAAATTGTTCACAATGTAAAAAATAATATTTTTCYTTTAAATTACTGTAATAGAATTTTATGTAATTAAAATGTAAGCTAAATGCTGTGTGCTTTAAAGAGGACATTGTGACCATTTTTCATATTAGTGTGTTTCTCGCAGAAAGACTTCTTCCTGAAACCCTTACTCAGTGAGAACTTCCCATTGAGTAAATGAAGGTACATCTGTGGACGATCACGACCCATATAATAAACATCTAATCACCCCATTTKCACAGGAAAAATTCCCCTAACAGGTTGCAATAAATTATTTGTGTACATGTTGACCTATAAATATGTTAAAGCCAATGTAAAAGTACCTTGGGGAAAAAAAATTCTATGTTTGTGAGATTAATTATATTGCAAATATTTGTGAGRCATTGCTTAAATCTCTGTGGTTTCTTCATGAAGTTTTTTGGGACACCTGACTGTGTATTTTTCTCTTTATGTGTGTTAAATTATTTGTAGCTGTGTATAGTCATGAATCTATTGGATGATTCTGAATAATAAGAAGAATTCTCAGGGGTTGTGCTGTGAGTCTGTCTCAGATCTGTGCAGGTTAAGCCRGAATGTTCTTTTCAGTGCTGGATCTCCATCCACTGGGCTGGATGAGGAAAATGGAAAAGGCTTTCTCTGGCTACTTGTTTTTCTTATTTTTCAGAGAGGTAGAAAATCAAGGAGCATTACAAGTTCTCTTTTACCACCAATATATTGTTCTTGGCTACAACTAATTTAATGTAGTATGGAAACTGGACASACAAACCTCTTTTACATTAAAGTCTTTGTGTTTCTCCTTTTTTGGTGGAAACTACAAATTCTGAGGTTTGCTTTTTGACAAACCTGATTCCTTTCATTCAGGAAAATATTCTTTGTGTTTTTCATATCTATCTGTGTCCATGCTGCTATCTTGAGTGTGGATTTCTTAAACGCGTATGTCTTAAAAAGATTTCCTTAAAAATAAATTTTAAACATGGACAGTAAGTGAACTCATTCCAATTTATACATTCTTGAGGTTTGTGTCTATTCTGGGAGATTTTATATTTGTCTGTTAAGTATCGGTACAAGTGCAGTATATATATGATGTCATCTAGTCCAGTTCTGCGTTCCTCTCACAATGGCTTTATTGTGGACTGTGCAAATAGTCAGGTAGTTCTACATACTGATAAATCCCACCTTCTTATGTCACTGCTCCTTTTGGTAAGTGAAACCTTTAGCAGCCTTTGCATCTAAAGACCTTGTTAGCTTTTTTTTTCCTTCTCCATCTGCTTGTCAGAGCTTTTTGTATTCTAGCAGCTGTCTTCTCCTGATCATACATTGTTGGTTGTGCTTCAGATAGGAAGCTGACTTTATTCAAGGTTGCAGACTCTATTTGGCATATGGTAGTAACATCACGGTTTGTTACTACACTCAGCTCTGCTAAAGCATCTAGAAATCATTTGGATATTGATGAACATAGGTGAAGTGGTGTCAGGAAGATTACTTTTTCTATCTAGGGATGTGTCAGCTATTATAATTGCTTGACCAATCTATTTTCTGACTTATGTGACTTTGGTAATGGCATAAACTAAAAGGAAAGAAATCTTTATGAGAGACGAGTTTTGAATACTGGATAGCTATTCTCTTGATTATGTAGGTCAGTCCTTTTGTAGATGCCGTATGAGATGTAGCTTSAGTAAGAGATGTAGCTTCGTTTACCCCTAAATAGCACATGATAAAATAGTGGCATCCCACCTTTTTTATCTTCGTGGTACTGAGAACATTTGCAGGGTTGCAAATCTGCACCGGGGCTGTTTTCTCTATTTTATCTTTCAGATGTCATTATCTCATCAGATGTGCGCTGTAATGCATTGCTGGCTTTGACTAGGTTTTCTTGAAGTTTAGGAACCAAATCTGGGATCAGCAAAAACTTTGATTGATTTTAAATATCAGTATCATTAGAAGAAGTTAGGTTAGAATAATGCATAATGGGAGAGGGGTAGGGACAGGAACCATGAGAACAAGAATGCAAAGATGGAAGAAATGCTCAAAGAATGTGCAGCTTGGAAGCCAGAAYATGGACCAATGTGTGAAGGAGAAAATTTTTTTTTTTGAAGTGGAAATTAATAACGTGATGGTGTTATAGCAAAGAAATAATCTTTATATAAAAACCTGATATGAAAATGTGCTGAAAGAAGTCACTTGTAGCAAATTGCTAAAAAGCCCAGAGATTGTACTATTTCCTGCAAACTGTCAGCTTTTGTGACTTTGTTAATTACCAGTCAAAGAGGTGCAGGGAATGCCTGAAAGAACATGCAACAAATARCAATTTGTACTAAGTATCAAGTTCTCTTTTGGTTGAAACCATGTGTATTCTTTGTCTAAGGAGATGTCTGTGCGACCCTATCTATCCTTTTCTATTTTATACAGCAGCAGCTGTTGAACTAGCGATAGCAGAAATAAGTGGGGCATGAAAATTCCAACTTTGGATTATTTTTTTTTTTAATGCCAACCGTGGGGTGCTATATTGTTTTCTCTGAATCAAGTGAGTTAGTTAGATGTGTGCTCATTTCTGGGAGGATGAATCCTGAGTATATGTGTGTGCAAATAATTTAAAGCACCGGAAAATTTTCACCATGSAAAAGTTGAACCACAGTAGTAATTATTAGGGACTACAAGCACATCAGTTCTATGTTAATACACTAACATAATTACTCTGTCCTGCTCCTTTCTTTGTGAGCAACTGGTAGGAGGTAAGTAATCTCTTTTTAAGCTATTTTCCCCTCAGTATGTCAGAGGAATTATTTGAAATAATTATGAAAGAGACATAGAATATAAATGTCAGAATAGATGTAGATGGGAAAATATTACTACAGAGGGGTTTTGTAATATGTTGGGAATGTCATTTATGGTTCTGTTTTAATGAATGGATAATTAGTTGGCCGAACATCGGCTCACTTCTTAATGGAATCTTAGTGGATTAACTACATGCCTCATTCATATTATCCTACAGAATTTTTCTGCCTTCTTATAATGARTAATCTTTTTGCAGGATGCCAGTATGAAAAAGGAGGGTCTCTTCTAATGTAGAGAAATTGTGCTTTTGTTCACTGCTAAATGAATGTGGATTCTGTTTTAAAAATACTTAAAATACATATGTTGGTGCTGTTCCTATACTTCTTTCTGCAGAAACAACCCATGTTGCTTTGGATACTAATCCTAACACCTGCATTTTCTSCATTGTTTTGGTTTTGGGKTTTTTTTATTATATTCTTACATTTATTTTTGTTTTACTGGGTTTTATTCTCCCTTTTTTTGCATGGTCTTATTAGTTTGCCTGTTGACATCACTTAAGCGATTTCACCTTTGGAGGTCCTAGTTCCTTTCTTGAAAGGGTTACTCCTGTCCCACATAGCTGTGCTTGCCAGGGGTCTCTCTCAGGATCTCCAAGCAGGGCTCCATTATTTACTAATGTGATTTTTCCAATGCATACATGTKCTGTTTGGACAAAACTGTTGGCTTATGGTTGCCGAATTTCTTAGACCTGTCTCACATCCATGCTGTCRACTGGGCTATGCTGACAAGTTGCATTCCTGAGCTTTCATGTTCAGATTGTTTGGAGTTTGAGTTTGGAGGTTGTGGCTGGTATATGTGCAATTATATACTTTAAAGTTGGCCAGGTTTAAATTGACAAGAGTAGGAGGTATGTGGTGGTATGTAAAATCAAATACTTCTTGCTTTAAAAATCTCCTGACATAAACGCTTAAGATTGTCTCTAGATTTAAATGTTGATTTCAAAGTCTTTGTATTTTGAATCCTATAAAACTKTAAAAATCTCAAATACAGATGTTGATTGTTGACTCCCTAAAAGTGCACAAAGAAAACCTAGTTCAGCTGTTTGCTTTTCCTTATATATGAATGTGTTTCTGTAGGAAATGTGTTTATTTCCATAAGAGCTTTTAACATGTAAACCCTACTTTTTCCCTTTCTTAATGTGCATCACATCTTTGTTATATATACACATTATACGTACTGTTATGTGTTTTCCAAAACCTATTTATAATTGGGCAGAAGGCTGCCAAGGCATTTAAAAAAAAAAATAATTATAAAATCTGTTTAACATTTAGCTCTGCTGTTTGCCCTAAAGCTATAATTACTYAGGTAATTTTTTCATATCACCTGGATGTAAACTCCTGCATTAGGTTATAGCTTACAACTAAACCTTCTCTGAGGCACTACGTTTCCTGCTTGTGCTGCATTCACATTTGTGTGTTGCTAGGATGTACTGGTAGATTTCTAAAACATAGATAAGAGGACCTTATGATATACAGCTATGAATAAAGACAACTTAACATGGTTCTGCTTTTCATTGAACCAGGAATTAACCTACTTCCTGAAGTCTATCTTGACAGAGCAGAATCTAGGTATTCTAAGAGGGAGAGAAGAATACATACCTCAATGTTTTCTCCGTTGATGATAATTTTTCTTGTTGCAATTTCAGAGAATCCTGGTACAGTTGGGAGGAAAAGAAAGTGAGTATCAGTATTATGTTGTCTGTGTTAATATGAATAAACATATCTGTTAGTTTTATTTTTAAAAAAATCTTATTTTGTGAATTGGCACTGGAAGATATTATCTGCTACATTATACCTTTCAGTAGCATTACGTGCTTAGAAAAAACAAGTTTTCAGCTAAAATAACTTGGATTTATAATTTGTTTTCATTTTATTTTATTTACCATCTAGCAAAGTGGTATTTGCAGTGAAATTTGGTATCTCAGCTGGACCATTATATTCAGCTGTAATTAAAATAAACTGTCAGCATGAATTACATTGGTTTTAGAGATCTGTTTGGAGACAACCATTCCTTACCAAAGCAGAGACAGCAATTTGCCGTCTAACTTTGTACATTCGCAAAATACACTTACTGTAAAATTAATTAAGTCATTAGAAACCTATTATCTTSGCTCAAAGGAGCTGATTTTAAAAGTAAGCACGTTTTCTGTAAAATGTGACATCTTTGCATTCAAACCTAGTTGTGATTCGTTCTTAAAGTTTTACTCTTGCTTTTCTTCCTTCATCAAAACAGAGAGGTGTATAAACAGGTTATAAGTAATTCTCAGTATAGTGGTGTGTGCTAAGGAAGAAAAAATAATTCTTTAAAGGCCAACTTTATTGTTCARTGGCATTAATCGGATAGTGTCCAATAACTTACATTCTGGAAAAGTACCTTTGTTTCCTTCATTTTAAGAGTTGGCCACAAACACAGTAGAATTTTAGTTAGCTCTTCAGTGTTCAGAACAATGTAATTAATATTATATTGTGGACAAATTTCATCCTATGAAATACTATTCATTATGGCTATCTCAACCATAGTTAATTATTGCRGTCTTTTTAGCTTTGAGGGCTTCCCAGTATTTCACTTATGGTATGTAATTGGTTTTCTCAMCTATCTGGATGATCAAGCAAATAATTAGGGATTTTAGGCTCTGTCTTTTCCTTTCTTTCATTCCGCAAAGAAAACCCTTATCTTTGGCTAGGTACAGAACTGTAAGTTCCCGGGAGTCTCCTGAGAAATGAAACAGAAAAGCCTAAGYCATAGTTACTTGTTATTTAACAGGCTTTATGACCACTTTTCTCTTGTCRGTTGTAAACAGTAATATTTGTATACAAGAGTAAAGACTTTTTTTCTGTCTTTGTCTCTTGGTAGGCGAAAGCTCTATGGCTAAGGAATACAAGTTTTATATTCTTACTGTATAGCACCTAAGCCTGTTTTTGCACAGTGATCTGTTGAGAGGCATTTTTAAAACATTTAGTGATGATGATGTAACATATTACAGGCCAAACATAAGAAAAGAGTACAGAAGAATTCAGGCTATAGTAAGGAAAGATATGTCTGTGAAATACACAAGCTAGGGTTCTGGGTCTTTTTAAAATGAAACTGGATACACCTGGTTACACCTGAATTGCAGGTCTAGCCTAAAGCTTTTTTTGTCTCTACAGTAGTGTCTCCATTCTGAAGAAATCGACTCTTTGTGAGTGTCATAGATTAAATTAGTGTATGATTTCCAATACATGTTTAAGCATTATCTTTACTACATGATCTGTAATGAAATTTTGCAGAAGAAAAAGCAAATCTGAGAAGTTCAGTGGTCTGTTCTTAACTATATTTTGTCTCATGTACTGTGTTCTAGGCATTTATTATACCCTTTCTGTACAGTTGAATTGCCTAGAGACAAATTGGTCAGTTTATGCCTTACCCCCAAGATTGACATTTTTATGGTGCCCAGAAGATAGAGTTTTAAAATTCTAGTATTTGAAAAATGGTCTTGATATCTGAGGGAAACAAACCACAGTTCTGTGAAAAAGAAAGGCCATATTACRCTACTGAGGAAGGAACAGTTTGCCTGTTCAAAAGATAGTTAGGCTGAGCTTCCAAGCTGCTTAAGCAATTTGGGCTCCATGGTTCCATCCATTTTGATAGGAACAAATGCTCTCAGATGGGGACATGTGTTAAAGCCTGGACTAGCAATGTGAGATAAGTGTCTGAGTCAATGCCGAGTTTAATTCACAGGCAAACAGCTGTGTTTCAGAATGCATTTCCTTCTTTTTTTTTGAGAGCAGCTGTTCTTTCTTCTTCTGTAGCTATTTTTGAACTCTGCTTACTCCTCCCACCCGCAAATTACAAACTTTTAAAAATTCATGATTAATCCAATCTTGAATACTTTGAACCTCCTGGTGACTAGTAATGATGAAGCAGGAATGACTCCTGGGTAAACTCTCCGATGGGGACATCTTACAGCCATGTCATCCCAGTGAAGGCCTATGACTGTTTCTGAATCCTTGCTTTCAGGACAAGACGATGCTGTATCTACTGCCCCCATGCAGTTTATTCTTCTTGTGTTCACGGCTATCAGCTGAATCTTTTGCTGATTGATTCCTTCAAATACACCCCTTCASTCTCACTGGTTTCTTTAGCGTGTCCGTCACTCTATTCCTTTCCAAAACAGAGATTGTCTAAATGAACAAGTCTTCCGTACATGCATGTGCTTTTCACGGTCTGCAATGCTTTTCTCTCTGCCCCTCAAAGTAGGAAAATCTGTGTAGACCCTTTTCCTCCACAGATGTGCTGTAGGCAATTTAACCAATTTCACTTCTCAACCAGAATTTTTTAGTATGTTTTTCTGTGCTTTCTTTAAAGCCACCTGCCTAGTTTTCCTTCTCCTTTGGAGACTTCCCTGCCAGGAGTCTGAATGCTGCTGATCATACAGGCAGGTTTCAATTCAGAAAAACACAGCAAGCATAATTTACCTTTCAGCTTCCAGCCCCTGTGTTGTGTCAGGGTTTTGTTTTTCCTTTCAATGAATGCACAAGCTTGCCATAAAGATTGTTTTGGCTGTCTTTAAAACATGGGAAATTTTCTTTTCACCTTTTGTATTCTAAACTTTTAGCACAAAACCCTAATAGACAAATCCAGTAGGCACTCTCAATGTGACAAATAATTATTTTACAATTAGACTACAATGTGTCAAGAGACGGTATCAGGTAAAGGAGAAAAATAGCCATATCTCATTTGTTGAGCTCTGTTCTCAGTCAATAAACTAGAAGCAGCAGCAAAAACCATCAGGCTTTAGGAAGAACTGTCCTGAAGGGCCTGCTTCAGGCACTGGTCCAATGAATACGGCTTTTTAGCTTGTGAATTACATGGARTTATGAGCACAAGGCATCTTCCTTTTTAAGTAAACAGACTAGAAGTTTTTTAGAGAAACCTGGAGAAAGTTGATCACATCTTAGTCCTTAGATATTCATTACAGGTATCTTAATATCTTAATACAGGCACCTGTATTTTAATATTCTTGGTTTGAGACTGTCGGGTGTTCAAATACTGAAATACATACAAACTCCAGTACATGTACAAATGCTTCATATGAGAATGTGCACAATATTGATATAAGCAACATTTTGGCCTCTTCTGAGCATTATAAGGGTAAAATGCAACAGACTGACAGTGACTTTACAATTTTGCAGTGTAAGTTTATTTGACTATAATATTCATCTGATACTTTAACAAGCTAAAATATCATTTCTGCAGAATAGTCAGAATACAGTTAATTAGCAAAGCGCTGACCAGGCACAAACCCAGATCTCTCTAAAATGTTAAGATGACAGTAAGCTGATCCTGCAAGTTTGCTATGTTTTTAATTGTCTGCTTGTGGCAAGCTTGCCCAATATTGATGCATACGCATGGTGCAGGCAACCAGTAGGCATGCTAAATACCTCCTCACAAACACCTGATGTAGACTTAACTTTGGTTTTGCAGACAAACTGCTGTAAATACAGTATGAGCCAATATTGTTCATTTTTGGGGGGGGGTTGTTGGTTTTTTTTTTGTTGTTTGTTTGTTTTGTTTTGTTTTGTTTTTTTAAGGTAACCTTGGTAAAAGGTCTTAGATGGCTGAATTGATTCAGCTAATCTCAGGAAGGCAGAAGACCATTGCAATTTTGCTTTGTCCTTTCAAAAAACCCACAGATTTTGCTGACCGGCTTCTGCTCCCAGCTTGCAGTAATTGGTGGCAAMCACAAAGCTAATTCCTTATTACACAGTATTTTCAGGGGGTTAATGGGTAAGCTGTTGAGTACAAAATAGTAAGTCAATAAGGTGRCATCTAGGAGAGCAAAGATCTGTAATTCACATTCTCCATTGCTGCATTTTTGTTTTATATCTCTTATCACTGTTCTCTTTTATGTAGATTCACTTTTCGTAAAGTAATGAATAACTAAAAGCTGCCCATAGTAGGCTGACATAGAACACAGTGAAGACTTGGTCATCCATATCCAAGTAGAAAGTTCTGTATGTCCATTTATATGTGTAGCTGTTAGGAACTTACAGGGTAAGGAATTTGTAGAAGGGGGAGACCTGAGAAAAATGAGTTATTAAGAACAGTAGGATGGATCTCTTAGAGAAGGAGAATGTGATAAAAAGTGTAACACTTTTATCAAAGTCTTCTAGCTGCAATAAAATAAATTCTCACCCKTCTTACCATAGAGGAGAGCAGATGAAAATATAAACGCAGAGCTCATTTATTGTTTCTTACTCTGATTGTATCCCATTTGTTTTTCCTTTTTATCGACAGCTTCATTTTCAAATTAGGATAATAGCATCGTATTCTTTCTCTAATTGTGTGTATTGAAGTCTCTTTGTCTTGGGGGTTTGTGTTAGCGTAAAGAAATCTGGCTGAAATGGAGTTTTCTCTTATATCATCATGGGCAAGCTTTGTAATCTGAAACTCATGTGCTCTTATTACAATGGCTCCCTCACCCCTACTTACATCCTTACTGCTTTCTAAAAACAATAATAAAAATAATAATAAAAACACAAAAACACAGCAAGAGGATAGCAAGGCTCTGAAGACTTAGGATCTTGGGTGGATCTTGAATTCCATTCACTTGGAAGGGTGTGTGTGTCTGCTATTGCAAAGAAGTAAGGCGAGCTCCTTAGAGAACTCTAAGGGTGCTATCTCCCACTTGTTTCAGAACCTTATTCCTAAGGCATTAAGTTCCCTTTGCATGYTTYACATACAAAAAGGTTACCAGTTCAAGTATGTGTTCTATGTCAGCTTTGCACAGTCCTAYATTTCTAAAGTGAATAATCATATTTCACATTCTGGAGTGTAATGGGGGCTGGTTAACACATGGTTAATTATTCTCTGCATAACACGGAAAGGAACGGAAGAAGAGGTAGAGTACAGTTTCTCTATTGTATTTAGCTGAATCATATTTGGATTGGTTGATTCTGCATGGATATGGGAGTTAGCAAGGAAGAGAAGGCAACATCCATGCATGTTATCTTAAGAGATGAAGCAAAAATATAAGGGTTTGGTTTCCTTTGCTTTGGCTTTACTGCCAGGTAGAAAACAGTAYTTGTATTTCCCGTATTTTCTCCTGGTGTTTGGGGGCCTTTCTTTTATCTTACAGGGATAGTAACATGGTATTAAAAAAAGATAAAATAAGATAAATCTTGCAGCATGTCAATGTAAACTACCCCTTCCTGCATCTTAAGAGGGTAAACAACCAAAGGCATGGGAACTTTCTTCTCATGTGATGAACGAGCAGTTGTGCMGGGAGCATGTGGGCACTGCACTTCAACTTTCTAGACTATACGCAGTTGCACACACAATATTTTTAAAATTAGAAATAACCCCTTTTAATTTTATGGGACATCTGAAGCTAGGGATGTAGAATGGAGATAGCTACATGTATAATAGCTGAACCAAAACATTTAGCCTGTGTGCTACCATCTGTTTATTGTTTTATTTGTGGTGGTTTATACAGCTGTGTGAAAGAGATTGGTTTATTTATGAATAGCAATGCTAGCAAATTAATAACATAACAAGCATGCTGCAAAGGTGCTGACCTTTACAAAGGAAGAGCTGTAACACAAAGGAGGTTGACTTTATTAGAATCTATTAGATGCTTTTGCAACCAGTCCCAAGGGTGGAATTTCAGATAAGCCAGACCGTGGAGCACCTGACGAGTCATTAGGAAGGTAAGCCCCATTTCATCAGAAGAATCGTACATCTGATAGTGAGATCACGTGCATGAACGGTGGCTTCACAGTTCTCAATGATTTATGTTGATTTAAGTAAAATCTTGTGGTTTTTTTGTTGTGCAATAAATATTTCCAACTACTGGTATGATTAGCTAGATGGCTAAAGTTAGGGTGAACTGCCATTTTAAAATGAGTGTACTTTCCCAGAATGATCCTGGAGAGATTCCCAACTGCCTTCACTACAGGTTGTTATTGTCAGCTGCCAGACCTCAGGCTAGTTTTGACATTTTTATCCTTATGATTTTTTTTTTTTTTTTACCAGTAGAATGTGCAGATTTAAGGCTTTTTTATGAGCATTTTCCCTTAGTGTATTTGTTGAGTGGAAAAGGGATGAAGGTGCATAAGAGCTCTTGAGGCTATTTAATAGAACCCTTAAATACTTGTTTTTGAAGTTTGTGATGGTTTGGACTTAGATCTGTCAACTTGACTTAAAATTACTGCTCATACTGTTTTCTGTTGGAAAATAACATATTCTAGGTCAATAGGAAGKTAGCTGTGATGTTCTTCTTTCTGACATCCTACCAAATCATTTGTCATGTATCCTGTTATGGATGTGTGGTTAGTACTTCTAAGAACAGTTTTGTGTGTCTCATTTCAATAGTCCTTTTTTCCCAATCCTGTTTCTAATGAAGTCTGTGAGAAATTATTAAATAGCTAAGGAATACGGACTTGGATTTTGAGCTTCACTAACATCAGTATCTTGTATTTCCATACGGAAATTGCTCTTCAGGACTTCAGCTGAGCCATTGGGATGTCCCTTCTAGTTCTGTATGCATTTTTAAGTGAGGTGAAAGCCTGCTTTTCATTTTAACCATTTGTTTTGGATAGCTGAAATGGAGAAGAGATGATGCAGATAGATATAACATGCTTGAACAAACTTGACAAGGARGTGGAAGAATACTATTGGTGGCTCATTGCTGATGCTATTTGCTGGGTCTGTGTGGTTCTGTGTGAGACATAGCCCTCTGTGAAGTTGGTGATCTTRCATGCATCCATCTCCAAAAAGATGACTACACCCTGAAAAGTGACATGCCTATTGAGCAAATAAATACCTTTTGCCACTGAATCAGTTAATGGAAGTCATCAGGAGGTCTATTTTGTGTGATGATAACGGATGAGAAAATTCCCAATGTTGGACAAAAAAAAAGTCTGCATTTTGTTTACCCTACTGAAATGATCAGTGCTGTCAGATTGTAAGGTTCACTTTCATGATCTTATGAATATTAATGTACTTGAAATGTCCTAGAAATATTCGGGGGAAAAAAAATTCCACAAGGATCACTTTATTTGTTATTTCCTGACTCCRTAGTATAATTATGTTGAATGGTTCTTTACTAAACAAAAGTCAATGTGCTTAAATTTAGCCAAATTAAGTTCACTGAAAAGTTTATCTGCCTATACCTGTAATTCTTTTATGCAAGTTTAAAGCAATTTCAGAGGGATGGCTTGTTAAGACATATTAGAGTAGAAAACACTGATGCAAGATGCATTAGAAGATTATCCATGGGAAATGTATTGTTTGCTATTMATATAATTTTTCAGAGTGTTGAAAGTGCTTTTCCTTAAAATCTGACACATCAAAAGCTTAACAGCTTTTGTTAAATGTTTTGCAGTCTGTGTAATGAATCTTTACAGGAAGGTGTACAAAGACATTAATACTCCTTACACATGCAGTCAGCAAGACTTGCAAGATAAATGGTAAAGAAAGCATTAAAGACCCTTGACCTTAGTTTTCATGAGGGAAGAAGCCCACAAACCTATCTGAGCAATGTGGGGTAAATGAGGCAGAGCTACTTTGCTTTTTGTTTTTATTGCAGAGAAGGGGCTTGTAGTAAAAGAATATTTGTATTCAGTTTTTTTGAAGTCATTTGAGGATAAAAAGTAAAAAATGTGTAACAAAAGTTTCTGGTGGGATGTGAGAAAAGCTGAAATCTYGCAGAAAATGTGAGGACAAAACTATGAAAGGTGAAAGACTGAAAGAAGCCCAGAACAGTATTTTTCTTTATTCAGCCTGGTGTTCTTCTCCGAAAGAATGAAAAGATTGACTCTAAAGTCACAGCRAATGTGACTAATCTGATGTTGATTGTATCAGCTGCACAATGGTACTTACACACACAGGTCTGATGGTTSAGGATAACTACACAGAAATACACACTACCCTTCACAGGACAACTCTTTGGTTTTAAGTCAATGGTAAATATTGTTTTAAGTGAAAGCATACTACAGACAAAGATAACGGTTATAAACTTTCATATGAGGRATATTGCTGGTATTGTGTATTATTGTCAATAAAAGAATTACTTGAACAGAGAGACAAGACAGCTTGATTTAACTTAATATTAACTTCTTAGTCATATTAACTTCTTAGTGTATTGCATTCATCAGTCTTGGATGTTATCTCTAAAAATAGCACTTGAAAGTGCCTATGAATYAGATTTTCTGACATGAAAATGTCATTTCTGAAAGAATCAGATATCATACAAGATATGACAGTGCCCAGTGAACAAATTGGGAGTRAATTCTGTCTTTCCCTTAGATGTAGGTTGAACTCTAACTTTGGATATAGATTAAGTTATGTAGACTTAATAGCTGGTTCRTTTTGGTTTGGTTTTTTTTTATTGATTCCGAGGTCCTTAAAATACCATTCAAAAGCTATCTCTAATTCCAGCTGCATGTTTTTGTACAAGAGGTTAAATTCAGGAATGACAGAGATTGTAAATCAAGCAGGATTATAGTAAATGTGTATAATTTATAGTGTAGGAAAGATGTTCTGAAAAGTGGCTTCTTGTGGGCATGTGGTAAATTACCTTTTTATTTTTTTTTTTAACTAAGTACTTGATATTTTTAACTAAGTACTTGGCTTAGACGGGTGTACTTTTCACTGGGTAAAAAACTGGCTGGACTGCTGAGTCCAGAGAGTTGTGGTGAAYGGAGTTAAATCCAGTTGGTGGCCGGTCACRAGYGGTGTTCCCCAGGGCTCAGTTTTGGGGCCAGTCTTGTTTAACATCTTTATCAGTGATCTGGATGAGGGGATCGAGTGCACCCTCAGTAAGTTTGCAGATGACACCAAG